>JAQFYQ010001097.1:0-14176 GCA_034694885.1 Buchholzia appendiculata | reverse complement strand
ATTCATCTCTACATGAACAATGTCATTCATCTATACATGAATAACGTCATTCATCTCTACATGAATAATGTCATTCATCTCTACATGAACAATGTCATTCATCTCTACATGAACAATGACAACTGAATACAAACATAAAAAATTCCCTATGTAGTACAGACGATGTAGTTACAAGTTCATAAAAGTATCATTGTGTTAAATGCTCATCATCTACGTGCACATACATCCATCTACTGCATGATAACGGTTCGCTATAAACAAAACTTTAATATAAATAGTAATCATAAACATAGTCGTCATTATTTGGTTTGTTTTGGTTAAACGTCCACCAGCAAGATTTGTCATGGACATGAATTGTGAAGTAAATGCACCTTCTGTGGCAATTATTTACTAAACGTACTACAGAATCCAACTTGGATGCCGCAGCATACCTAGAACTCGCAGACTTGGTAGACTGGTTGTTCGTCGGAGACGAATGGGTAAAGGCGATCGTCTCCAGCGGTACCGGACCCAACTTGTAGCACAGGAGGATACCGTTCACATCACTGCACGTACAAAACAAAAACAATCATAAAATTTCAATCGTCACAAATAATCACGCTATGATGGCATATGAATGGACAGACATACACAGTCGGTCAGAGAAACTAGTTCAAGGTAATAGACCTCTCGAGCACTGCCTGCATTGTATAGAACACACAACAAGGTTCTGCCGTCTACAGCCCTGTTAGAGATCGTTCACAATTTACTCAACTACATTATTATCCTACTGATCCTTTTCTAAACTTTGTCTGAACCTTTATCTGGACTGTTTAGAACTTACCCTGCAAAGGGCAAAGCCTGTGGGGCTCAGTGCATTGAGAACTTCCCCTGCCAAGGTGTAGCCCTCTGGGCTTACTCAGTGCATAGCTTAGAACTTACCCAGCCAAGGTGTAGCCCTCTGGGGCTCACTCAGTGCATAGTTTAGAACTTACCCAGCCAGGGTGTAGCCGTCTGGGGCCCACTCAGTGCATTGGTTAGAACTTACCCTGCCAGGGTGTAGCCCTCTGGGGCTCACTCAGTGCATTGGTTAGAACTTACCCTGCCAGGGTGTAGCCCTCTGGGGCGCGCTTTGCCTTCGTCAACAGTATTATATCTGTGATGGCTTCCTTTGTTGTCTCACGCGGCGACATCTTCACATAAATCAGTTTCTTTCTGCATGCTTTATCGCCTGCGCACAAAAAAAAAAAACAATAATCAATTTACCAAAAGTTATTCGGTTTAAAATAAATTCTGATTCGTTTCAAATCCTAGGCATTTATCTGACTCGATAACATACACCACTAATCATATTTTCATTGTACATATACCACATTATGCTCATGATGTAGTACTATAATCATGCAAATTACACAATTGAATAACACAAATTTCTCATTGATAAAGCACATAATATCAAAATCATGATTTTTCAATATTTAGATCTAATTTACAAGCATAAACAAGTTACAATTCAACCAAAACCTAAACTAAGATAACATTTTAGGTCAATCAACTGGATATATGTAAACATTCAACAATACTGCACTGAAGTTTCCATTGTTTTAATCAAAAAATTTTAAAATTTAAACAAAATAAGTTTGAAAATTAATAAATTGAAATATATACGTCAAGACTTACAAAAACCTCATCACAATCATCATAAACATAATTTTACGAAACTTTTCTAACATCTTTACAATTGGTAAAATATTGTATTTTCTGACACACCAATATAACCGGTACCACTGAAAGTGTTAAGTTCTTCTTATGATATATGTTTCACTTCACTGTTCTTCCAACAGCGACGGATCTTGCCTTCAAAACTTTCTCTTCTTTCACATTAACACAATGAAGTAAGTAATCCTTCCACATAAACGAATTTGACTAATTCTGTTTTGCTCTAATATTGGAAGTATTTATTGAAGACAGATTTGAATAGTTTGACAACTCTATTTAATTTGGCGTGTACAATATACTGTACAATGTACATAGCCAAATTTGTGATAACCGACTGAGCTTTGCTCCAGCACCTGAATATTCAGAATTTTTACCCCATCTGATTTTGAAAGCTTCCCAAGTTATGGCATTAATTTAAAAAAACATGCAGTAACAATGTGGAACAGAAACAATGTAGACTATAAACCTGTATCAATTGTCCGATCAATAACGGAATACCCGGCCGGAGCGACTTCCTTGTCACTCATAACCATCAGGCCTGTCAGAACGCTGTCTACCTGCAAAAACATCAACATACACACAATCAATTAATCATCAACATACACACGATCAATTAACATAGAATGCGGACAAATTTATCAAACCATCCCTGTCATAGTCAGTATACTAATCTGTTAATTGTTGTCATTAATTTCACCTTCATGGGGAGAATGATGTCTAGCACCTTCATGGTAAGAATGATATCTAGCACCTTCATGGTGTGAATGATGTCTAGCACCTTCATGCTGAGAATGATGTCTAGCACCTTCATGGGGAGAATCATGTCTAGCACCTTCATGGGGAGAATCATGTCTAGCACCTTCATGGGGAGAATCATGTCTAGCACCTTCATGGTGAGAATGATGTCTAGCACCTTCATGGTGAGAATGATGTCTAGCACCTTCATGGGGAGAATCATGTCTAGCACCTTCATGGTGAGAATGTCTAGCACCTTCATGGAGAGAATCATGTCTAGCACCTTCATGGAGAGAATCATGTCTAGCACCTTTATGGAGAGAATCATGTCTAGCACCTTCATGGGGAGAATCATGTCTAGCACCTTCATGGAGAGAATCATGTCTAGCACCTTCATGGAGAGAATGACGTCTCAGTGAGATCTAGTGAGAAGATGACACGTCCAAGGACTTGCAACATCAATTCCTAGAAAGTTTGGCATGGAATCTATGGTCTCACAAAGAGCCTCCAGTCTTGTGATGAAGAAGAACAATTTTGCATATAAAATATTACTATTTTGCAACATAAATACTTACTGTTCAATGACAAACAAAAGAACCAAAGTTATAAAGACGTCATTAGAGCCTCACTAAGACCTGACATCAAATTTTGTCAGTGTTAATTTAAAGACTTCGGCAGAAGACAGAAATAATATCCTACTGAATGAAAGCTGTTAAGCAATTAAATTACATACAAATACTCATTTAAATGTACATAATAAATTTACATTACAGACTCTATAAGAAACACAACAGTGGATGACGCTTTTCATTACATCAGATTGAAGCACAACACTGGAAGATCAACAAATGTTTCAGGAATAAATTATTTACATGTTATCAAGTGTTTTCTTAGTTCACCATGTTCATGAATAAATAAAAATATCTGATTAGCCAAATCACAAATAATATACGGCTTTTTACCCATAAGCCTCAAATACGCATCCAGACGTAACTATAAATAAGCAACTTAAGTCCGGATGTGTATTTGAGGCTTATGGTTTAAAAAAACGTATATTATGAGTGATTTGCCTAATCAGATTTATATATTTATAAACATTGCAATTTAATAAATTAAATTACAATATTACAATTTAATCAATAACACATACCACAGTTTCACCTGAAACGCTGCACAAAAACCAGTCAGAGATTGTCAATATTTGCAAACGTAGGAATTAAAATGTCAAAAGAAAATGCATACTCCTGTAGGAGAAGGGAAGTTACGTGTGAAGCAGAGATATCGAGTCGTTCTTCTGATCATTGAATCCCTCCACAAATCACAATCGCTCTTCTGATCATGTGACCTCAATAACTAGATACATATCATCACATACAATCATAGTTCAAATCAAAAAATTAATGAATAATTTATAGTTATTACAATCATAACACAATTATAAACTGAAGTGAGCGGATAGGTCAGTCGGTAGCAGTCTCGCCCCACAGTATATAGGTAGAGAGTTTGATTCCGTTCGGTGACTGCTTTTGTTTGAAATCAAACCAGAGAAAATTGAATAATCCACTGTCTGTAAGAATAGGTTCTTTTGCTGACTATAAACTATCATCTGTCCTAGTGGATCGGTGGTAAAGCATAGTAAAGACGAGTAACCATCACCAGTGCCGACCGGCCATCAGGCAGAACACAATCATCATCATTGTCATAAACACAACTGTCTATAAAAGACAACTTAGGGACATGATGATATCTAGAGCAAAAATTACTGTACGGTATCAAAATAAATTAAAATAGAGCTGCACCAACAAAAAGTTACTAATATATACAAATAGATTTTAAAATTAATATAAAATTGATTACAACATTTATTGTTTAGCCTACTTATCCAATTATTAATACAATTTTAACAAATCATACATCAAATTAATTTGTTATAAAACTAATCCACGAACTTATTTATTTCTCAATTCATCATGAGTGGTCTTGAATAAACGTTGATCCATTCAAGAATAGCACATAACATTTCTAAAAGTGAAACGTACAAGATCATAGCTTGGCGGACACTTCTGTGCGTCAGCGACCATGCAGACTGTAGACACCGGATAGTGGGCTGGATGCCGTTTAGACATATTCTCCGTCTTTGATGTGTCAGCACGATTTGTTTCACTTAGACGCTAACTTATAAATACTCTTCCGACTGTATTCAATCAGAGAAACCTGCAATAGACAGAAAATATTTAACTGCAACATATTACATAAGATCGCATCGTATCGTATCGTAATTAAGGAACGCAGGCGTTAGCCTCTAGGTTCATCTCCTTGCAATATTACATAATGTGATACATGCATTATCACAGTATTACATAATGTGATACATGCAAGATATCACAGTACAATCAGGCAAAGCTTTAACGAGTATTCAAATAGCCAGAATAGTGTAAAAATAAACATCAAAATCTATCAGGAAGGATAAATAAACGGTTTAGAATCACGATACGGCTAAGGTTTAAGCTAGATCACAGCTTAATTTTGGTTGTTGGCTAGGATTTAGGTAACGGCGAAGCTTAAAGCATCATCTTCTAAATCAGTGACAACTGGCCATCAATCAGCGGAAAACGTGAAAACCTACAGTCCAGATTATACCGTTTCCGCCTAAACTTTGGAATGATGATTGCTGAAAAGCGGAAATTTCCAACACTGAAATAGTTGCGGATATAACCATTTTGAAAGTGTAGACTAGATACCAGATAATTTCGGGTTCAAATTATCTCTGAATTTTTTTTTATTTTTATTTTTTTATTTGCGTTATTTCAGATTATTCCGGGTTATTTCGGATATTTTATTATAATTTTCGGTTTTTATAGTATTATTTCCGGTAATTTCCGATTTAGTCAGGTTATTTACTTGTTACTTGTTGCCGCCAGCAGATCTGCAAGCATCGGCGGCTGTCAGGGAAATGAAGTGCAGCGCACTTATCGAGTTCCCTCGTGAATATATCTTGAATATATATCGTGAATATATCGTGAATATATTTCCTCTTCAAACTGATAATACTTTTAGATTGAATCACAACCCCAGGCAGCTTGTTCCATTCATTCACCACCCCATGGCTAAACATATTTAATTCAACATTGAATTTTCAACCTCACACTATCCTTAGCCAATCTCATCGAGTGACCTCTGGTACATGTCCGCGAAAGTGAAAAACTACTCACTAAAAACCTCCCAATTTTAGATCATTCAGATCTCTGATAATTAATTTCTATTGCGGCATTATTTCTGGTTATGTTAAATCATTTTTGGATATTTCGGATATTTTGGTAATTATAGGCAACCCTGTCAAGTAATTCATTGAAGTCAGCAACACCCTTCATGAACCATTCACGACAATTATATTTATTCTATTTTCTCTGTTAAATGAATTTTAGAATTGTAATTAGGCCTAAACAAACAGTCGATACAAGTTTGCCAAACGCATATTTTATAACAAACAAAAATTATTACTTGAGATATCTTTCACGTTTGAGTTTGGTTCTCTAAGTACAGATTGTTGACAAATATTTGACAGATGTTTACAAACAGGATCTTGTTCTATTTATTAGTAAATTAACAAATTAGTAAATTAGTTACGAAATCCCGGAAATTTTCTTGAGATTTTTTTGACTCAGACCGGATGTTTACTTTTATTTGTTTGCAGTGCTTCCAGTTGGCGGTGTCCATTTTACCTGGCAGCTTGCTCAAAATTACCTGGCTTTTAACTAAATTACCTGGCATCAAAGCGAGGTAAAAAACGAGTATTTTTGTAAAGTGACTGTTTAATATTTTGTGATGGGATAACAAATGCAGAGCCATCTCTTCCACCTGCGGTACACGAGCCATCTATGTATATGTGCATATGTTCCCCATATTTAGCAATTAGTTCTAAAGACAGTGATTTAAGTAAAATTGGACTGTCTGATTTTGTTACATTTTTTGTGATTGAAACAGTTCACAGTCGCGCGCATGGTTGAAATATAGTTGTTCATTCAACATAAAAAGGTGTCTTTTAGAACTTCGATAGAAGGTAGACGGTGCGGATTGCGATCTGTCTCCGCAGCCTATAGCCTGACGTACCCATAAAGGCCTGTGCACCAGGTGAACGCGTCAGTTTGATACATTCGTGATACCAGTTGGATACCAGTGCACCGAGAGACGGTCCACTACAGGCCCCTATAACGCATCTTGACTAGTGGCCTATTTTTATATGTTAGTTTTCATAAAAGTAATCTGAAATTGAAATTCAGGGTAGTCGGGAATGTGGAAGGCAAATTTTACAGTCGAGTCTAACAAATTCCTGGCGTGGTAAGTGGTTGTATGTCCACGATTAAAAAATATTTGACTAGCCGTGCGAGGGAAATTGTGACGATCCAATTTGGTCACCAATGAGATAGTGTTCAATTTTTCTTTGGAGCTCGATTGGGAGGGGGACACGCCCTCACTTCCTGGTAAAGCTTATGCAAATATGCATCGTTTCAATCTTGTTCTGCGGAATTATAAAATGCTTGAAATCAAAATACTTATGAAGTAATTAATACAACAAATATCAAAATACTTTAACGTAAAACTTTTTAATTATTGAGCATTGGTTAAACTGGAATACCTTTTAATGAAAATCAATATTAAACATAAACGAAATTTTAAAAAAAATATGAATATGATATTTATTATTCATTTTCTGACGACAATCGATCGACTCATCTTTTTGCCTCACAATATGTCGGATGGCAGCGGTGCGCAAAAATCATATGATCAATTATTTTGGGTCAACAGATGTCGCACAAAATACGGAGACTGCAGATAAATTCGTTCTGACGAGAGATCTGTTCTCCCGTTGTTGTTCAGGGTCCTCTTCCTTTTCCAACCGGATTTCTAGTGTTATTCCATCGTCCTATCCGGAGTGGCGCTGCTGGTTCTCTTTCTGCCTCTCATCCTTTAGCCGAATAGTAGTAATGTGGATTTTTCTCTCTGTTAGTTGTCGAGATGCCGACGGCGATGCCTATGACGACAAGACCGACAACGATTCCAGCGATGGATACCATCAATGAAGCTTTGCCCAGATTGGCCGCCTCGGCAGGACGTCCAGATCGGTCCTTGCTTCTGGCGAGCACTACGGCAAACACAGCAGAAATATACCTCATCGTTATTTTATAAGCGTATTGTTATTAGTTTAATCAAGTTGCTTGATTAATTAAAACACTTCGAAAGACAAAGCATTAAAGTTAACGTAACTACTGAATGTAGCAGTAGACGAATTGTAACGAAAGTTAGCATTGGTCGAACAGCGTCTCAAGTTCGCACTGGTCGAACAGCGTCTCAAGTTAGCACTGGATATCAGTTAAATTCCCAAGCTCTTTACAGCTCTTAGATAAGGTAGTGATGTTAACAAGGACTAAACGGCCAATGACTCGACCCTTAAGGTCAAGGCCAAGGACTCGGCCATCAAAGCCAATAACTCGACCTTCAAGGTCAAGGCCATGACAAAGGACTCGACCCTCAAGGCCAAGGCCAAGTACTTTGAAAATCGGACCTTAGGACTCCTTAATGCCAAGGCGAAGGCCTAATAACATGAATATAAGGCAGGTTGTCAACGCAAGTGTATACGCATGACGATTGGATCTATATATATCTATGTGCTTAGCACATCAGATTGGATCAGCTATTCACTGATCTCACGAATACTTCAGCTGGAATTGTCATTTGTAACATATGATTGTTCATGTGTCTGTTGATCGCTTTTTGTTTTTTCTATTGACATTGCATTGCTCGAATCTACATTGCCATTGAATAACTAATACCAATGAATACATAATAGCATATCAAGGAACGGAAAATAAGGAATAATTGCACATAAATTAAGAAAAGTAACTCTCCCGCAGCCTGCATCTGATTTTGATCCACAGAGATGAATGGATTGGCCTAGCCTACAGTGATAGGAATCAGTGCAAAGAACAGTGTGAATCTTATATCACCCATTTTAAGGAATTATAAGAACTTGGCAGAGACGACGACAGATATGTCCTTGTCTGCTCTTTTCAAGACCGAGCATTTCGACCGCCAAACAGCCACAGTAAGACTGCGTTTGAAAAAATTGAACCATCTATTCTCTAATTTCTTATACATTGCCGGCTAAAAACCATTACTAAATTGCTATCTGCATCTTCATGCGGTCGACATAGACAGAGCTTATCAGGGTTCTCAGGGAGCGAGGGCTTCGTAGAAATTACATACAGGACCAACATATACCTATTATTGGTTTATCCGATAGGATGGATGAATTTTGCAGCTAAATTTGTCAGATATTTGGAGACTAAGCCACCCCCTCTCCAAGTTCTCTTATATGCGCTGCCTATAGATGTATACATATAATATGTATACATATTCAAAGTGCTTTGTCACGATACCTATTCTACGTGTCCTGCACTGCGATCCCATGGTCCCGAAACATGCTGTTATATTAGCAAGGTCTTTGCTATGACGGTTTGATTATCTTGAAAACAGAACAATAATTGATTGGATCTGTACTCAGTACGAGTCCCATGGGCTCACGTATGTTGTTCAGTCATTGTGTAATGATGAATTATTTCTATTCATGCTTAATTAAGGAGTGAAGTAGGCCTCGCGGTAAAAGTCAGCCACTGTCCGAAGTGCGTCATTCCTTTAGTGTTCCTTTATTCAGTGACGCTCACTATCATCGATCCAGGTATATGTACGTACGTCATCAGCAGAGCACGAGTAACTTCTGCACTAACGTCAAGTAGCTTCACAAGCCTGAAATCGTGCATTCTCTCTGCGGGAGTTGATTTAAGAGGGCAACTAGTGGCTATAGATCACCCCCAACAAATTCGCACTGTATTTCATTAGTATTGACTATCAAGATAAAATGGTTATAGGGCTCATGGCCAAGGTCGCCTCCTCTAAGTAGTTCTGCCACTTTTTGCCACTCTTTTACCATTCTTATACCATTCTTATACCACTCTATTACCATTCTGTTACCACTCTTTTACCACATTTTTACCACTCTTTTGCCACTCTTTCGTCACTTTTCACTCTCTGCATGAAATTCGCAGGAAATCTCCCTGCAAGTTGCACCACAACTTACGTCAAGATTCTTAAATTCCTTCTAGATTCCTGAATTCTTCTGGACTCCTGTATTATGCTTCTCGACTCTCTACTGCATTGATCTTGTACTTGTATCTACCGTTAACCAAAAATAGTACACCGTTTCTGCTCTTAGACCAGTCTAGAGGCGCAGAGAAGAGAAATTAATTATTCAGTGATTAATTAATTTCGTACTTGTGACGATTCTTAGCGACTATACTGTATTTGTACATAATTATTTTGTATCATATAATTCCCTCTCTCTCTGTCTCTCTCCCTGTCTGTCTGTCTGTCTTTCTCTCTCTCTCTCTCTCTCTCTCTCTCTCTCTCTCTCTTTCTCTCTCTCTCTCTCTGAGGAATAAATTAAATGATTTCGATTTCGATTTCTAAATAATTTGGATAAAAATGAATTCTCGCATCTTTCAGTTTCTAATCGTCGTTCGTGTGTCACATTTCATATTATAGATATAATGCGACTATTCACAAAGTGCTATAATTAAGTCATTAAACAACTCATAAATCTATAGTTATAAGTTGTTTAATGAACCATTTTTGATAGTGAATTGGTGCGGAGAATTTGGCATGTCCCAAAATAATTCCATAAGATGGATTTTAGTGACCACAAATACTGCCTGACATCAACACCAACTTGACCATTGGTCTACACCATCAAGGAATTACTCGCACATTGAACTGCATTACATCCTTTTAGTATTCTTGCATCTTAAAGTTCAATAACCTACGTTTATTAAAGAAAGCAATCTGTGGTGGATTCAGGACGGGATAATGTAATTGACGTTGGGATGTATTGTTTTCATTGCACTCTGGTCAGCACTGAACAAAAGGATCAGTGTAGGATTGGAACACTACAAGGCCTACAGTAAGAAATGAGACCTGACCACTAGTAATCTCTTTTCCAGTAAAGCGCACCGCGAACATTCGTCTACCTTTTAATCCTAATGAGGCGGTGTGATTTGTCGTGCCAGACCGATATCCGCAACAAATCTCTAAGGTGAACAGCCAGGCTCGTAGTCAGCACGGGGGCCGGGGGCAAGGCCCCGCACCAAACGCTCTGGCCCCCAACCAAAGCGTTGGCCCCAGGCCTCCACACTTGCAGTTCCTGGAAACCTGGAAAAAAACCTGGCCCCAGCACCAGGGATCTAGCTTGGCCCTCCCACGGACGAAATCCTGGCTACGGGCCTGTGAACAGTCTCTAGTTGTAGAACAATGCAGGTAAGACAGTTGGATTCCAGCTTATGTCACACGTCATGGATCCATGACGACGATACTCAACAGTAGTCTGCTGTCAAAGCACGTGGCAAACTAAAGATTTGGATCGGCTGACTCACTACGACCAGCCCCACTGAAACATACACTAATAGCGACATTGTTTTGACGTAAATAAAAGGCGTTCGTTTCATACAGTATTTCTTCTGGTTAAATTACTTGCTGGTTCGCATGCAGTAAAATCACGTGATCCTTCCTCGCAAACTCGTTATCTTTAATTTAAAAAATGAGACGATATGTTGAGTGAATTTTAATTCTCCAGAGAACACGAACGAAAAGGGTGAAGAAGTACAATAGCTGCACTATGATCACAGAAAAAGTGGATCTCCTAGAGTAAATATTAAGTCTTACCTGCAAGTATGCAATTATCTACTATGGTAGGTCTTAACCTCCGAGTATACATGTACCTTTCTCTTAGAATAACTATTACTAATCTTTTAAAATAACGTTTGTAATTTTCTGGCAAGAGTGAGACTCTTACCTGTCATTAAAGTCTAGAGTAAGACTCCTACATGAGAGTAACTTCTAGCTAGATTAAGACTCTTTCTTGTAAGAGTAAGACGCTTACCTGCAGTACCTTCTAGAGTACGATTCTTACCTGTCAGTAACTTCTAGGGTAAGACTCTTACATGCCAGTAACTTCTAGGGTAAGACTCTTACCTGCCAGTAACTTCTAGGGTAAGACTCTTACCTGCCAGTATGAATGCAATCAGTCCAAGAATCCACCCACAGCACCAGAACACCGTGCAGGCGAGTGCTATCTGCGTCGTATACGACTGGTACATTGCGGGTTGTTGCTGATAGACCACCCGTTGTTGATCCCCGTACATATAAGGTCCTGCCACTTGCGGACCGGGATGTATGTAGCCAGGACTACCGTAGGACGTCTGGACGACGTAGATCTTTCCAGGAGACACTGGACTACCGGAATAGTACTGTGATCCCGGGGAGGAGGAGGGAATGTAGGCGTGACTTGGTGAGTAGGCTTGACCATGGGTGCAGAAGTCATTCGGTGGGTAGAGATCTTGATAGGGAGGACAGATGGGACTGTGAGGCGGAGAATTTGGAAATTGGTCCGAATAATTAGGAGGACAGCTTGGGTCCGGCGATGGAGCTGTACTTGGGTCCTGAGGACATTGAGGTTGTGAACTGGGCGTTGATTCCACGCAGTGGGACGGCGACGCTGACTCGTAGGGTGGCGGTGAGCTGGTGGTGTCCATTCCGGGGGCTTCGAAATGCTGGCAGGGTCGCTCGCGCCGCTCGGCTCCTTTGTTAGCAAATTAAAATGTTTGCCTCGTTTTACTGAGCAGATACAGCCTATGCATACAACATAAATAAGAATTGTGTATAATAACTTGATCAAATTTTACGTACTCTCTTATTTTAAAATATTGAGTCATACACGCATAGACATCGGCCTATATGCCATTCTATGCATAATTCTCGACCTACCCCAGTGATTTTCCACGGTTAGAGCCAGTCTTTTCCCAAAGAATTTTCAACTGGGGTTTGTAAAATATGTGGGGGTGCCAACATCGAGGGCGCAGAGCAGTGTCGAGGTGATTTCGAAGCAGTTTACATCAAAAGCATTTCATCCTAGTAGCAGGGGGGTGTAATGAAAATTAAACTGGGGAATGTCGAGATTTAACTGAGTGGGGTAATCGCCCCCCTCCGCTGGGGGTGAGGTTTGGGAAAATCTCGTGTTGTAGCACTGGAGGTTATTATGCTAAATTTTAAATTCTATGCTAAATTCTAACAGTAGGCCTACTATTGCAGTTCAGAGTACAGCAGGTATCGGTTTTATGTTTAGCAAAGCGAAGATACACAACAACATTGTTTTTTTTTTGTTTATGCGACAATTAATTTTATTGGATAGGTAAGTTTACTTGAATATTCCCAGTGCCATATTTTTAAGGGAGCCATATTTTCGGGATCAAACCTTAGATGCTAATGTTTCTTAGAAATTGTTGCTTTTGCCCGCCTTGATCACCCTTCCGGACTTCCTCTAGGCAGATTTTCCACTAAACTCTCGTCACCGAAATTAGAAAAACTAAACTTAGCAAAACTAAAACTAGAAATGAATGACCCAGAAAACTTAAAAAGACGATACAAATTAAATTTTAATAAGATCTGGAATGCCACATTTTGGACAACAAAAACCGACTGCGAAACGAATTATTCTTGCTGTTGGTTTGCGTTCACGACTTCCGTGTGGACACACAGAAGGTGGTTAACTTCAGATAGATGCTATACTCGAAGGATAATTGAGTAGCCTACCCTAGACAAGTGCGCACCTGATGAATTAAATGCTGAATAAAAAGCATTTATAAAGACTTAACTTTGTTCACTAAATAGAGGCGCTAAGAATCAAACTTACCGTTAGTTGGAAAATTAATTTTTAGATCAGTCAGAGACGAATTGAATTTGTTTAACTTGTATAACTTCGGTACATAGTGTATATGGGCACTCTAAAGTTTACAATCTAAAATATTTCGCAGTCGTTACAATTTAAGAGAACAATGTAGCCTAAAACTAGGGCTTTCTAAATGTAATAATTATGCTCTCTGAAGTAAACACTATAATATTAGCTTCTACATTTTTGAGATACTGAAGGATGACCTGAGCGTTTTGTACTCTATATGTAGGCCTATACAGTATGTAGTTGAACCGTATATACATGTAGTAGGACTGATGCTTAATCAAGAACAACGGTATGAATGGTTGGCTAGACCGTTAGAACTCCTGCAAAGTCACGCTACTTACAATGCTGATCAATACTCTCGTGCGATTGGTGTATGACCACTTTCTGCCCCTAGGTTTCCCCTCCCTCCTCCCTTGAAGCCCCCCCCCCCCCTGTATATCTGTAGAGCGTACATGGGTCTGAGCGTCACGTACACAATTTGGAAGTATAACTGAAGGTAATGCAAGCAACATTTATGAGCTCAACATATTGTATAGCTTGTAAGTTGTTAGGCTGTAGATCATAATTATACGTTTTTTACCGCTGACGAGCAGTTGAAAATATCAACTTTGCTATTTAGACTTCATTTAGTCTTATCACAGAAAATCATAAGTGATAAACAATTAACTGCAGTTACAGAATAACCCTATAGATTCAGATTATTATCTTCCTCTCTCTAGAACCTATAGCTGCTATAGTTAACTACTTTGGTTTTCCAGTCATCTTCAGCATCTTCCTATATACATGTATATCCACTGCTCTAACGGATCGTAGGCCTATCTAGGCCTGCATTATCATTATCATTATCATTATCATCATCATCATCCTCATCATCATCATCATCATCATCATCATCATCAT
>JAQFYQ010001096.1:0-14177 GCA_034694885.1 Buchholzia appendiculata | reverse complement strand
TATTAAGGTCTGGGTCAGACCTAACTTGACCAAGTCTTGAACCAGGTCTCGCACCAGGTCTTGAAGCACGGCCTAGGACCAGGTCCGCGGACCAGGTCTAGGACCAGGTCTTGAAACAAGGCCTAGGACCAGGTCTCGGACCAGGTCTCGGACCAGGTCTTGAAGCAAGGCCTAGGACCAGGTCTCGCACCAGGTCTTGAAGCACGGCCTAGGACCAGGTCCGCGGACCAGGTCTCGGACCAGGTCTCGCACCAGGTCTTGAAGCAAGGCCTAGGACCAGGTCCGCGGACCAGGTCTCGGACCAGGTCTTGAAGCACGGCCTAGGACCAGGTCTCGCACCAGGTCTTGGACCAGGTCTCGGACCAGGTCTTGAAGCAAGGCCTAGGACCAGGTCTCGGACCAGGTCTTGAAGCAAGGCCTAGGACCAGGTCTTGAAGCAAGGCCTAGGACCAGGTCTCGGACCAGGTCTCAAGACAGTCACGTGATATATGCGTTGTGTGGCTGGCATGTCATTATGCCTCTGCTTTTTATGCTCAACATTCTTTACGGCTTTTGAATGGAGTCAACTTCTGCCTTGGCTTCTGCCCTTTGCATACTTGTCCACTGCGTGGGGTTGCAAGGTAAACGAGGCACGTACGTAGGCTCAATGAAATATTCACAGCGACAAATATCAGAGTGAAAATAGTAACAAGATTATTCATCCAAGTAAGGCTATATTTTAGTTAAACAGATTCGTGACCTATGACCAATACCAGTGTTATCTTTGTTTCGATCACATTAAAATGACACAGCATTGTTTGGACGATAGTCAGTTAACAGTGTTTCATGATACACCATGTCGGGTAGAAGACCGAGCCAGGGTGGGGGGGGTGGGGGGGTGGGGGGGGGTTCGACCCCCTGGCGGGTGTCACGACACCCCCCGCCTCGGTTGTAAAAAACAGGGGGTCGGTATTTGAAGAAACCCAGGAGGATCGGTCCAATTTCTGACCCGTCGCCACTCCCCCCCCGCTCGTCACAAAATTTTTGGACCGTCGCCACCCCCACCCCCCGCTCGTCAGATCATCCGACCCCTCCCCCCACCTCTTTTTGGACAAATCCCACACTGGACCGAGCGATCATAAATGCTGACGATGCACAATTTGCACAGTGCGTGCATTCAATTGACTTAGCAATTCTTGAAGCACACCGAGCAAGGCCATATTGGAGGTGCTAGGAGGTTACAGGTTCAACTCCGGAATGCATTTTGTTCTTCTAAAAATGATGCATGTCTGTGGATTGTCACGCACCTCCAATCCCCAGAATTTTTATAAACACGCCAAATGAAAACTTTTAAAAGGTCAATCAAATGTTGGAAAAAAATCGTTAACATTAATTGTGGACGGTAAAACCCCGTCCGAAATAGAATCGTAGTTACTGATCTGCAAGACGAGAAACCATTTTATCCCCCGCGCGCGCGTGAATAGTATATCTACAAAACAGATTGACTGTTCTCATTTCTTTTTACGCTAATCATCTGCAACATGTAAATACGTCTTTAAACACAAACAAACATTTATTTTTCTGCAGATGTGTTGTCGAGAACTCCAGATGTGAAGCGACAGCGACGGTTTGACCGCCGCTCAGTGGACCAGAGTTTCACACACAACGGCCTTACTTCACCTCACAGTAATCCTGACCAACACGCATCTCATAACCGAAGAAATTCAGACGGTTTTCTAAATCAACGAAACAGCCAAATGTCTGAATCTTCAGGTTCCCATCAGTCTGCAAGACAGCGTGACTCATCGGGGTCACCCAGCCGTAGACTGCACGCTAGAGTGGGCGGAGAAAGGCTGAGTGAAGCAGGTCACATGATACACTCTGAAGTGCCACAGACTGTGAATGCACTAAACGGACGCAGTTCGTCGCCTAAACCCAAACAACGTTTGTATCATTCTCGACAACGATCTCTTGGCAACGAGCCAACTATTTACTTAAGGCGCGATTCAACGCAAGGAAACAGAGATCGAAACAGCTCCCCGCCGAGGATCGTGATTGGTCAAACAGTTCCAAGTACAAACTCAACAATTCCGTCCAATCGTATGGTTATAAACAACTTTGAGTCAAGTACTCTGCCACGAACAAATGGGAAACGTGATTCTCATAGTAATGATGCCCTAAGTCCTGGAAGGTCTCCCACATCTGTGCGGCGCCAAGGAAATGGACACACAATTCTTCCAGAACATCAAGTTACTCGCGGAGTGGCAAAGATAACCTTGGATGAGGATAACATTCGTAGACATGAAATCAAGTTGATTACATCTCCTGCAGTTCTGGAGTCTGTACCCAAATCTGAGCTGGAATCAGATCACTCGCCCGTGGCACCACGTCGAAGGCACCACGAGGCACTCCCTGGTCGCCCTGGAGGGGCACCTAGAGGAGAAAACCAGGTGGAAACCATTGCACGGATAGACCACAGGCTGCGAGACGAGAGTCCTATGAATGACTCGAGGATCGTGATAGTCAATCGGTCAACTGGACGCTTCCACGCTCAGCTTGCCAGCAATGGAACCTCTGTCAGCAATGAAAACTCTGCCAGCAATGGGAACTCTGCCAGTAATGGAACCTCTGCAGGAAGGATATCGTCAGGAAGGATATCGTCAGGGCAACCGAAGAATGGAAGAGTCAACGGTCACATCCACAACGGCGGTCTAATCACCGTCATCGCTTCGGATGACAAATCTATCCAGACGGCAGTCCAACCGGAAGTGATGGAGACAATTGATATCGGTACATCAACAGGCGGACTCCAGGCTGTCAACGACCACGGTAAGAAACCAGCTCAGGCATGATCTTGTCAGCTCAAATGCATTCATTTCACAATACATTCTATTCTACTCTTTTGTTTAAAACTTTACAAATAGCATAAACTGGCATAGCCAATAATCATAATAGAAAATATATAATGCAATAATCATCTTAATGAAAAATGTTACATGAACCTACTGACATTTCAAATATACAGTATGACGTAATGTTTAGATGAGTTGATAAAAGCGATGACGTAATGTTTAGATGAGTTGATAAATGCGATGACGTAATGTTTAGGTGAGCTGATAAATGCTATGACGTAATGTTTAGATGACCTGATAAATGCGATGACGTATGTTTAGATGAGCTGATATGAGATGACGTCATGTTTAGATGAGCTGATATGAGATGACGTCATGTTTAGATGAGCTGATAAATGCGATGACGTCATGTTTAGATGAGCTGATAAATGCGATGACGTCAACCACCGATCTGGAGCTACAGAATGCATCAAGAATGACGTCACAAGGCCGTCCATCTTTGAGAACAGGAGAGAAGCTGAATGGCGTCCAACATTCTCCAGCAGTCCACTTGAACCATCAATCTCAACCATACAACATCCCTGCAGCGGTCCACTTGAACCACCAATCTCAGCCCTACAACATCCCTCCAGGCTTTGCTCTTGTCTCTCTCCCAACTCGCATTACATATGGTTAGTGCCATGGATCTTTAGTATATACAGCGCCTCTTGTATTTATAGTACTATGTATGTCCCATTAATTATTATTTATTATTAATGTAACAGTTGATAATGTTATAGAAACTGAGTAGCTAAATTTGATGTCACTTGATTATCTTTCCATGGTTACATTTGATTGGATAGCAAGATTAACAGTTGTACATAAACACATCAGGCTATGCTGAGCATTTTTCTCAAGGCTAAGGCAAGGCCAATGCATTCGTTTTCAAGGCCAAGGCAAGGCAAGGCATTTGGAAAATTGGTCAAGGCAAGGTAAGGCAGTAACGTCTCAAGGCAGCCTCAAGGCACAAAAATCAAGGCCAAGGCACACTAAAATGATACAGTCAAGGCATTTTTCAAGGTCAATGTATTTTTTTCAAGGCAATTTTTCTTCCAGGCAAGGCAAGGCATTTGAAAAATTGGCAAGGCAAGGCAAGGCAGTAGAGTGCCTCAAGGCAGCCTAGAGGCACGGCATCAAGGTCAAGGACTACATCACTGCAAGTATCTATAATTGTATGCATTAACACGACGCTTGTCAGTTGTGATATCAGACATTGACGATTACTATTCGTTATCATAACCGGACAGTTCACTAGGAATTCTTTCTAATTCAGCTCTGATATGATTTCACTGCTGTTTAATTTAAGATCGTCAACGATCGATCGTTAATGACGCCGCCGCTGACCCTCGCAAACACACCCGCGACGCTGCAGGCAGGGATACAGGCAGAGACACAGGCAGGGACACAGGCAGAGACGCTGCTGGTCTAAAGATTATAACAGATTTAAACGGTAAGGATTCTAAGAAACGCCATCTGAGGTCTGTATGCTGCACACTTGGAAGATGTAATTTTCCTCACGATTTTCTCTCCTCATTTTCTCTCCTCAGCTTTACCTTCTTTTCATTATAAAATCAGGTATAAATTCATAATAGTCAGTCATTTTGACTGGAATTGTTTAAAATGTACAAAGCAAGATTTGTTGACTTGAACCGTTGATATGTTATATGTATGACATGTGAGATTTGATAGTACATTGTAATTTCAATTACTGCTTCCATAAAATGCATAATATTGATGACATAATAATCATACTTCTATTCATTACAATATTAAATGTCAATTCATTCTATTTCAGCCCAAATCAACTAGCCAACAGGGTGAAACTTAGTGCACTTAAATGTCACACTGATGACTTATTAACACAATAATTATAAATTATATCATTCAAAATCTTTCTATATTTCATAAATGAGCGCTTTTATGTTTGTCAAAGTACTAAATGTATTTGATTATTACCTCTACAGTATATTCGCCGACTCGATGTTATCTTTCATAATTATGTCACATAACCATGTATAGACAGAACTGTTGTTATTAACTGACTTGTTGTGCTCTGCTTGCAGGTAGTGTGAACATCCCGAAGGATGGTAACCTGTACAACCTGAGTGCCCGTAGCTTTGCACAGTTCCTGGACTCTATGAAGGTGGGTGATGCCGTCGTCAACTACTGTGTCATGAACCGCATCGACGGACGACGCTTTGCATCGATGACAGACAAAGAATTACAGCGTTGTGGACTCTCACATCCGCTCATCATCTACTTCCGGAAACGTACATTCAAAACAGCACGTGACTGATTCCCTTCACAAACATCACGTGACTGATTCCCTTCACAAACATCACGTGACTGATTCCCTTCACAAACACCACGTGACTGATTCCCTTCACAAACATCACGTGACTGATTCCCTTCACAAACATCATGTGACTGATTTAACTTTACGGCTTCCTTTCCTGAATGGATGTTTCACGCTGAAATATATCTGCATATATAATGAAAGGAACGAGAATTTAACATCATATGGCTAAGGTGGTTAATGGGCACCTTGTTCCGTGACACATCGATTCGTCAGCCAGGCTTCGACCTGCTGAGACGCACGTGGTCAACACTGAACAATTTCCACACAGAACAGGGACACTGCAGAGCCTGCCGTAAGAAATGGTACCTGACTACCAGTGATCTCTGTGACTGTGGGGACATCCAGACTATGTCACACATCGTCCATTCATGCCCGTTTAACGAGGCTCGACGTAGCCACAAAGATTGTTGCAGTTTTATATTTTTTATCAGTACAGGGAAGTTTTCTCGGCCACGCTTTAATCAGGCTGTTCTTGACTTTGTCGTTGCTATGTCACATTATTGTATTATAAGCTTCAATATTTGAGCACCTATCATGTTGTCTATAATGGTGAAAAATGTTTTAATTAGTGTCTACATTTATGATAAGCAGCAGTTGAATATGTTTTCTTTTCACTGTGTCTCACCAATATACAAACTGAAAAATAATCCGTACTAATTATTCGAGAACATAGGCGTACAACGCCGTACAGTTGCGTTTTCAGGAACGTGGAGCACACCCGAGCAGAGACGATGTGCACAATTACTCAAACAATTCAAGACTCATCTTTGTAAATATCTACATTGTTGTCCGACCCAACAACACATCAGTTTCTAGTACAATATTATAATAGTAATAGTTTACAAGACGAAAATACAAAATATTTCAACACAAAACTCGAAGGAATGTATGCATTGACGGAAGGAGAAACTGGCGCTAAATGACAACGATGTTGAAGATAAAATCCTTCTTTATATTTCATTGCTTAAAAAACATAACACTCTGGTGCGTTACCGTGCGTATTCAACCTCTACCAGACTATATAGGATTTAAAATAGCCTATATTACTCTATACCCAGCAGCGCTTAACAATGACAAATATTACCCAATATTATGTCGATCTACTCCCTGGGGGGAGGGGGGAGGAAAACTAATTTTGAACGGAAATTTAATTTAATTTAATTTGTCAGTTATTAATTTTAATTATAGTTTTAATAATAGTTTTTAATTCAGTCATCGTCATCCGTTACAAATTGTAACGGACACTCGGAATGAAATTTTTCGCTTGCAGAGACTGCTCGAAGCAGTTTTCAAAAGCCTTCTGAGAATGCAAATAAACAATTTATTATGGTCATCAATCAATTCTGGTCATCAATTAGTATGATTTTGTTGTAAGACTTTAAATTATTGTTTTGTTAAATATAGAGCCTATATCTAATTTGAACGAAACAATTTCTTCCTTATTCTGAGGAAAGGTGTTGGATGCTATTTTTGCATGCTTGCACTCCCAACCAAACTATTTATATATTCGCTGTGTGATCAATGACAACACTGGTACTAAAATCTCTATGCATACTATGGTAGCCTGCTATGGAGACAATTATTGTAAATAGTAGAAGTGTAAAACTGTTGTTGTTCGAAACCAACAATGAAACAAGTCTTTCGTCAACACGATTTTACACAATCAACCTGGACGAAAGTCTAGCATATGCCAGCTCATCGTCATCGTCACGGTTAAGTCTTCATCATCATCGTCGTCGTCGTCGTCGCCATCATTATCATAATCATCACCGTCATCATCGCCATTATTTGTCTTCATCATCATCATCATCATCACTATCACCATCTCCATCGTCATCGTCATCATTTACAACAACAACAACAACAACAACATGTCAGTTTTTGTTATCATCAAGCGACAGGTGTTTCCAACAATGGCCCTATCCCACAAGCACGGTCAAAGTGCATCATCTACTTTGAATTTCAATTTCTTCAATTTTCAAATCTGATCGCATGCGTTCAAGTCTGAATCGACTGGGTGAAGAATACTGGGAAGCTGAGTAGCTTACGTAACGTGGTAAAGGCAGAGAAAGAAATCAGGTTCACCGAAGTGAGAGGCAGTGCCGGATTTAGGCATAGGCAGAGTAGGCAGCTGCCTAGGGCCCCCACATTTTAGGGGCCCCCACAAAATGAATTGAAAGATTTTTGTCCTTTATTTTAAACTGAACTTCTTTTTTCATCAATTCAATACTCATAACTGGCTATAAGAATGGCTCAGGGGATTTGTGCCCTTTTCAGGTCATAACTGGTAACAATCAAAGAACTAGTATTAGTTTAGTAATAGGCCTAAACACTAAAAGTAAGTTAAGGCTCAGCTCTACTTAATCCTGTGTGCAATTTCGCTGCGAAACTAAATCAACCACTTAATCAGTTTTTATTCAATTGCAAAATTGACCAACCTGGCAATCACCAAACTTTAAACTGGCAGTAAGGAAACTTGTAGATATTTACACTGATGATCTTGAAGATACACTAGCTAGTGAATTAATGCAGTTCTCTTACTTAGTGAAGACATTGAAGGACGAGAAGTCTGAAGATATTAGCTTTGAACAGTTCATGTATCAGTTGCCAACATATAAACAATTGAAAACTGCCTTTCCAAATGTGGAAGTTGCTTTGCGTATAGTATGTACCTCGTTCTAATGATAACAAATTGCAGTGCTGAGCAAAGTTTCTCAAAGTTAAAGATCGTCCAGAACAGGCTTCGAACAACGATGGCTATAATGAAAGCCTTTCACATCTTGCACTAATGAGCATTGAGCATGACGTTTTAGGTTAGATAGACTTTGAGGACCTGATTAAAGAATTTGCTGCTCGCAAAGCTCGCAGAGTCCATATCTAAATGTCATCACAAGTTCACAATCTTGAGCAGGTCCTACAGACTGTGTGCAATGTAGGAGACTAGGCATATAACCTGCAGATATACTATATAACAAGTAAGTAAACTGTAAGTTGAAGTAATAACTTCTAAGTATTATCAGTGATACAGTTTTAAGTTATAATATGACAGTTGTGACTGATTAATGGCATTATGGCTCAATATTTTGAGTGTGTAGTAACTCACTCAGTTACACAATAACTGCTACTATAGACTAGACTGTAGTTATGCTGTTAACCTATTTTAATTTTGTTTAATTTTTGGGACATGGTTTAACGGTTCAGTTGTCAGTGTGGATTTTAATTTCACACAGTGACACAGTTTCCATTTATCCGAGGATTCCGATACTATCATTATATTATAAATTATAATCGAATTCTGTTATAATAAATTGTCAGTATATTATGATTTATAACATAGTGACAGTACACAGTACACTAAATACCATAACATAACTGTCAATGTCATAACTCATTACTGACTTTCTCATTATGAGTGACTCATAAGTTATAACCGTGGTCCGATGATCGATTCAATTGATCACGAGCATTGAGCCACACTGTACAGTGTGATAGATTGAGCCACGCTGTACAGTGTGACAGATTGAGCCACACTGTACAGTGTGATAGATTGAGCCACACTGTAGGCCTACAGTGTGATAGAATGAGCCACACTGTACAGTGTAAGAGATTGAGAGTAATGTCACAAAGACAGTTCTGACTTCTTTCTTTCAGAGAATTGCACAATCTCTATTGTCTGAATGTTTTTGTCAATCCGTTGTTAGCAATTAAAAATGTGTCATTGGCAATTCAATTAAATTTGCGTTAGATTATTTTCACAGTAACTGTTAATATTTATAGATGTGACAATGTATTCTCTCCGCGCGAATCGCTTGCACAAAGAGAAGAGCGAATAATTATACGGCTACTTTGGGCCCCCACAGTTTCACTGCCTAGGGCCTCCACAAACCTAAATCCGGCATTGAGTAGAGGGACCACGAGCTTTTAATACACATTGAAAAAAAGCACACATCCATCCACAGAGAGACACAGATACCACGCCACATACAGTCAACCAGACATACACCCACCACGCCAAGCACACAGTCAACCACACATCCGCCTACAGAGAGACACAGACACCACGCCACGTACACAGTCAACCAGACATCCACCCACCACGCCAAGCACACAGTCAACCAGACATCCATCCACAGAGAGACACAGTCACACAGATACCACGCCAAGCACACAGTCAACCAGACATCCACCCACCACACCAAACACACAGTCAATCACACATCCGCCCACGGCACAGATACAGAAAACTCACCAAGCACATCGGCTAAGTAACGTGTAGGTCAAAGTTTGAATGATCCATGGGCCGCTTTTCTAACAGCACGGTCCATTCTGCCAGTGATGCTAACCACGAGTTGATTGTGGAGTGTGTAGTGTGATATAGACTTGCGTCTATTCGACAAGCGACCCTTTAACCTAACCCTAGCCCTGACCCTAACCCTAACCCTACCCTTAAACCAAACCCTAACCCTAACCCTAACCCAACCCTACTGACCCTACTCTAAGTTGGAGATTTTGAGTATAACAATTTTTAATTTTCTTAATTTTACAAAATAAGCTAGGGTAAGCTTGTCAACTAGCTGCAACTGGCGGAACTTAGATATTGCGAGATTCGAGCATAATTTGTAATGTACTTTGGATGCATCAAAAGGGTGTGCGATGCATGCTTACGTGCGTGTGAACAGTAAGAGATGGGGAGCCAGTCAATAACCTCCCTGGGGGTCAAGGTTGTAAAATTATACAAGGGGCGGTAATGGGAGTAATTTTCGAATCGATGTCACTCTCTAATGAACAGGCAGGTTAGGGGCAGATTGGGGTGTTTTGTGCGTCGTTTTCAGAGCAATGCGGCAAACATATATGCCACATTGTTTTATAGTTCTAAGATTTCTCCACGTGTAAGTCTGACCTGTGAGTTCACTCCCAACGCCATTTTCCCACTGACGATGCAACTTTAATAGGATTGCAGCTATTTATTCTCGAGAAATCTCAATATTCAGAATCTGATGCTCATCATTATCACCCGGTATAATCTACTAATAGTCTACTATTGTGCCAGCACAGGCATACACTTAATTGATGTCCTTGAGGGATAATTTTGGATAATTTTTGATTTTACGACTACATTATGATGACGCCAACCCGTTCCAGGAAATGTAACTGAAGAATTAGAAAAAAATCTGAAAGATTTATTGCTTTCTGCAATTTTCAATGAGTCAACTCTGCCTCCAATTCTTGCTCGTGGTAATAATTGTTGGGAAGTAATAAAGGCAATAAGAATAAATGTTCAATATGATCAATTTGAATTTTGTGGGACATAAATAACGACGAGATTCTGCTGTATATACCTTTAATAGAAGTGCACCTCACTGTTCCGTAGTTGAACCATTTTTCTCAGAGGAATACCGAGTGCATCTTTTATCTGTGAAACTTAATGCATAGTGCGCTGAAATATCCATCATGCTAGCACAACGATCATTCTGACAGCCCGTGGTATAAAAAATTACAATGTCATTATGTCAGAGATCAATATAAGCCAGTGGCTCCACAACTCACGATCCTCTGCTTTTTTCATTTGCTCATATGATCCCTCCTCCATCAGTTCATGAAGCATACTTTGCCTCGGTCTTCCTTATCCTCTCCTCCCCTCAATTCTGTCTTATATCACATCTATCATACTATATGTAATACTTGTATGTATGTAATATGTATATAACACTTCCTTTCACATGCGCCGTGCGTATTGTTATATTGACCTGTGTGGCCAACTGAAAACCTTAAGGAAGAAGAGATCACTGATTTTCTTCGGAAAGATAAAAACAAGCGCAAATGATCTTTGGGTCAAGATCTTTGAAACAATCGATAGTCTAATGCTTGGGCAGCATGTGATGTGGCCAGGATTTTGTCTTCAGAATTTTAATGGAGGAGCATTGCAGGTTCCACTGCTTCACTACTTGTAAATCACGCCACCCACCACGTCTCACTGGCGCGTTCATTGATTTGGACGACTATTGATCATGCCACTCTTTGGATCAGGCTCCAGCGTGACACCATGTGTCACTGCGTCACTTGGGGAAGGCGTCGGCTCATCGTGTCATCTTAATGTCAAGAACGGAATTCAAATGTCAGAAATTATGACAAATAATTTTTATTCAGATGAAATCAACGCTTTTGAGTCAAGTAATTTCGAAATGTCCTAAAATAATAGCTTAAGGCGCAGCACTTTAATTTATGTTTTATTTAGTCTTAATTTTTTAAAGTCCATCTTCCTGCGAAAGTTGAGACAGCTCTGAAAATGTTTTGCTACCCCTTACAATAATAGTGTACAATTCCATCTACATTTTAGATGCTTGTTGTCAAGTTTGAAACTCAACCGATTTATGACACCGGTAGGCTAGCCCGGGTTCCCGCATGCAGTTGGAAACTAGGTCACGCAGCTATAGTGCGAAATAGTCGAGCTATCGTCAAAATTAATTGACTACTGGCCCGAACCCTAAACCTAACCCTACCTTGAACCCTATGAACCTTAATTTGACCCCTAAAAACCCTACTTTGAACCCTGTAAAATTTTCCAATAATAGGCTAACTGCATGCGGGTACCCGGGAAAGCGTACGGGAAGGACCTTTGGCCGAGCACCCGTGGTCATTGGCTTAGTCGGTCGGTGGTTAAAATCATGCGTAGTAATACGCAAGACATATAACCACCGCCAGGACCTGTCTTCGGACAGAGCAGCTATCATCATCAAACTTGTCATTGTTTTTTTTTCGTATGTGTTTTGTGCTACATAAAGTCAGCCGATCAATCGCGGTACAGTCAGCGGTATGCAGTGCTGTAATGCCTCCCTGGAACCTGGCCAATTGACAAGAATTCACAATATTATATGACACGGTTTGTGAAAAAGTCCCCGTTCTGTCCGAAGCGGTGTAACAATGGTCACTGAAGTAGATAGATTAGAAATGTCGGTTGCCGGATTGGTGCAGGGGCCTCTATCCCCCCTAAGGGTGGTTGGAGCAAGCCCCAAGAAACTTCCCCCACGTAGTTGATCCTGTAGTGTAAACCTTCCCCAAGGTCGAAATTGGAGCAGCCGCTTCATCCCCCTTGGGATAGAGGCCCCTAGATTGCAGGGTTATTAAATCAAATATGTGTTGACCAACTTTAATTTAAATCTAGTCGACGTCCGCAATTCACTCCAACGAGCTGTACCATTTACGTTTAACGCCATTTACGTGCCATTTCCATTCACTCTCGACCTGAAACATGGGCGGTGCAGCGAAGGATGAATAATATCTTGATGCAGATCTCAAATATAGTGATTCGTTGCTTCGACTATATCTTACGTCATCGTACGTCTAAGTTCAGATGGTTCCATATTCGACATGTGGTACAGGAAGCCATGGAGGCATTGTCCGAACTGTTCCCTATTAGATGTATTAGATGAAAGAAAATACAATCGCAAATACAAAGTTCAACTTCCAATTAAGTAACCATTGCAAGCTGCTTATGAAAAAAGCGCGTACGGTATTAGATAACCTTATGCCTACATAATGAATGTATGTAGTCTATAGACGTCGAATGTTAAATAATTATTGAACATTTTGGATAAGCTCGAAATAATAGCCTCGTCAATAGGTAAAATATTAAACTTGCTTAAAATATTGCTGCCGCGTTGCAGAATCTCACGTAGGCATATATACAGATAACTTTTATTATTTGATATGTTGTTTATAAAAAAAATTGTATAGAAAACTTTTATTTTATTTTTTTAACAGTAACTGTATATATTTAATAACAGTAATAACAACAGTATCTCACACGCAACTTAACTAAATTTAACTACAGATTTATTAGAAAGTATGCAGTCTTGCCCAAAAAACTAATGGCAATGATCTATAATAGTAATAAAAGTTCATAACAATTATAATACAGATATTGATTGTGATATATGTGATATTATATATATTTATGCAATTTATAAATTGTAGCAACTTGTGAACATAATTTCGCACACCACAAAAAATGTTTATTCTCTGAAAATCGCTACGACTAACCTACCAAAAAGTACAAAACGACTTTAAAAAATTGCCTCGCGTTATGTCCGTAGTGATGAGACTTTTGAATGTCCCCTCCCCCCCCCACCCCCCCCTCACACACACAATTTACTATCACAAATTAAGCACCACAATAAATAAAGTATATTATTCGGCACCTAGACCACAATTATTGTCATCTCGCTTAGCATCCTCAAAAAGTTATTTTAATTTAAAGGGGAATTTTAGACGCAGCAAATTTAGCCTCTTCAGCAACATCCTTGAGTTCAACTGTGCAATTATCTTGCAGAATGAACAAGAGAAACAACAAAATAAACGCTAGCATTAATATAATAGATATTTCTAACGTAAGACGCGTTCTTTAAAATGTTCTTTAAAAGACAGAATTATCGTCCTTAACAAAGTTTGCAGGCTTACTCTCTATCATTGACTAAACGTTAGATAAGATAGGTCAGTGGTTTGGTATGTGATAACGGTACTTCAAGTACAACAGTAATACTTGATCAGTCGTGATGACTGTAGTAGCATGGTTATATATGATTTAATTGGGTTCCAAAAAATATATACACCTTAATCAGTTAACTATAGCCTATATATTAGTGTGTAGCCATTCTTCAGTGATGTAACTAGTCACTGTACTGTGATAAGTACTTGGCTTTGTTATATGACTTGCTTCAAGGCTGCCTTGGGGCACTTTACTGCTTTGCCTCAGGCCCTCAGGGGCCTATGTTCCAGAGAGAGTGGAGATGGAACGGCTGCTCCAAGTTTGAGCTTGGGGAAGGTTTACACTAGAGGGAATCAAGAGCCCGGGGGAAGGTTTACACTAGAGGGAATCAAGAGCCCGGGGGAAGGTTTACACTAGAGGGAATCAAGAGCCTGGGGGGAGTTTATATCGGAAAATGGTATTT
>JAQFYQ010001095.1:0-14179 GCA_034694885.1 Buchholzia appendiculata | reverse complement strand
CGCGCGGGAGTCGCTCGCGCTCGCTCTCTCTCTCTCTCTCTCTCTCTCTCTCTCTCTCTCTCTCTCTCTCTCTCCTTCTCTTTTAATACCCGTCATAAACGTCTCATCTACAACTCATAAATGAACGCATTAGCTGGCAAATTCAGTGTCATATTAGATTGTTTTTCCTCAGGCTATATTATTCATCAATCAGGTTAGAGAAGAAGAGTCGAACTCAAGAGCTTAGTTCAAAACTTCCAAGACGTTGCAGGACTCAGCAGGAGCATGTTTAATCAAATGAAACCCTCTGTTAGGCTGACCCAGCCTGCCTGCCTGGCGACCTTTGAACCGAGATCTGGTGTGGAACGTTGGGCTCGAAGAGCGCCTCTATTTGTCAACAGATTCTGTGTGTTTAAACTTAAAGTTCGCGCAACTGTTGCAACCTGATCCGCAGCTGTACCAAGCATCTTGTATTGCGTCCCGGCTTTAATATGCACCACCCTTCGGTGCAGCCAGCAGCTGCAGCTACATCCCCCGAGCACTCGGCAGCCTCTAATGAAACCCTCCTCCTCTCAGCAGCTGCACCTGGTACCCGTCTCAGCAGCTACCCTGGAGATGGAGCCACAGGAGGGACAGAGGGCGGACACCCCAATTATTAAAGAGAGCGCTAAAATGTGTATTTCATTTTCAAACATGAGAATGTCTGTTACAGTAGAAAGACTGTCTGGAAGTTGTTATGGATATTAAATAAAGATCTAAATATTACACTGCGGATCCTCTTTAAAATGTATCAGTGATCTATCGCAAGCAAGCGTTTTAAATTTCCTTAGGAGAAGATTCAATTCCACGACTTTCAATTCCAGAAATGCAATATTAAACAGGTTTGTTTTTCATATGCATAGAGCTAATGTTTCGATAGTATATTGCTTCTATGTCTTTTTTTCTTACTTTTGGTATTTCATTTTAATTTTTTTATCACGAGTGATCATACAAGCTATACACGTATTTTTGCTTGTCATGGAAATAAACGCTTCCACGGAAAGAACTTTGAAAAGGCTCGGCTTATCCTATTTTTTAACTTTACAATTTGTGCATTAGAAATAATGAAGAACTTGCAGCATAATCTTATGCCAGCAACTCTCAAACAATGGCTGATATCAAATGAT
The DNA here is from genome assembly GCA_034694885.1 of Buchholzia appendiculata. NCBI lineage: Eukaryota > Metazoa > Annelida > Clitellata > Enchytraeida > Enchytraeidae > Buchholzia > Buchholzia appendiculata. Next base: position 13,034 of record JAQFYQ010001095.1, on the reverse strand, counting down.
AAATGTTGTCTCTCTCTCGTTCTTCCTTTATTTCTTTCTTTCTCTCTCTCTCTCTCTCTCTCTTTTTCTCTTTTTCTCTTTCTCTCTTTGTCTCTTTTCTTAATTAAATGATATCTGCTCTCTGCCACTGATATCCTAACTATCGTCCTGTATCACATAAATGCAAATATCATTTAGGACAAATATCCCATATCTGACTTTAAATTATTCTAATCGTCAGTGGCGGATCCAGGAATTATCAGATTGTCAAGTGATCGGCGATAAAGAATAATAAACCAAAACAGGAGAATCTGATAAATTAATTAAAGGGACAGAAGTCTGTTGAGAGGATTCGACAGCTGAAAGGGACGGCATGCCGTAGGTCACAGTTTATCTTAATTTGTCCGATTATCAATAATTAGCATTTGCAGCAAAAATATCACGTGACATTGGTACTATTTCTATACGCTTTATAAAAGCAGCAGTTCAGGGTGCTGCAAACCTTTTCTTTATTTACAGCGTGATATTTACTCAATGTGTATTTGTCTAAATGCAATTTATTGACTAATTAATGTTTTTGTTTCAATATTATAATAACCATTTTATAATATTATTTTATCGCGGTTGTATGTTGCTTTGCTCTATAGAATGAATTTTCTATTATCTTATAATCATTCTTAGTTGACACTGATGATGGAAACTAGAACCCTACCAACTTTAAACTGAATCAATCACACAGCTCAAACCCTTCCTAAATTACAACAAATCATTCAAATCCTTCCTAAATTAAACGAATCCCGTATTAAGTTTCACTGAAAACTTTGTCCAGTCGCAGATCCACTAAACAAGACAAAACGCTCAGGGTCCAAATGTCGCAGCCAGATATACAAATAAAATTTCTGCAGATTCAATCACCCACAAATCTCCCCCCTCCCCTATGGCGCTAAGGTAATTATTCTCACAAACTCCCGCAGAGCAGAAAGGTCTCGCGGCCCTACACTGTGACTTTGCTGCATCTGGGGTCATGTAGGTCGAGCTAAAGACGGTTAAAACAGATGCGCCGTACTGCGGCTGTTTACGCATCTACAGGACATATATCCTACGGATGTCGTCCGAGGGCAGCACTAATGAATACCACCCGTCAGTGGTTCAGTCTTCAGCCGTGGCGACACGTACAGAGGCAGGGCCGTGCCGAGACAAAGAAGGCCATGTCAAACGCAACTGCGCATGCGCGTAGAAACACTGCTACTTATGTGCAAATTAATTCAACATTTTTAGCGCCAAAGCTATAGCTACGGACAAGGGGCGAATTCTAAAGGAGCCGAAGTAATTAAAAAGAGATACGAGTAATGGATTGACTAAAGATAGTGGCAGAAATGGTACGACGTTATGTTTCAACAGCACATTTAATAGTTATTTGTGTTTTATTGCATCCAGTAGTGTTTTTGATTTGCTGCCCAAAGCTGTAAATGTCCACAATAAAGTAAATCTGACAGGCTTCGACAATTTGACATCGGGATATTTTGGAAAGTCTAATAGAAGTAGATTAATATTAATTTCATACTTTTTGAAGCTCTGTAATGTTTTAAATGTAGAAAACTTTAAGGCTTGAGATGCGGTACAAAATTTTAATTATGCTATTTTATAGTTTAAACTAGTTTTTTTTTACTCCCGTAAGTAGTTCCAGAAGTAATTAATCAACTTCAATAAGTGCCATTCAGTGGTATTTATTTATATATTAATATTACCCCTCTGAATAATGCACTGATTTCTTTGACGAAAGTTGTCCTATTTCGACACAATAAGTATGTATTATCAATAATTGATAATACAGATTTAAATACAGATTTTACAGATTTTAAAAGATTAAAGATTACTGGTATGAACGGTTCATTTATTATCCGTTTCGTAGCAACATATTGCAATAATTATTGCAATATGTTGCTACGAAACGGATAATAAATATATCATACCAGTAATCTTCCACTAGACGAACAACAGAGACTGCAGAAGTGAACAGGAAATGGACTGCCAGAACAGCAGCGTGGGTGGTGGTGCAAGAACTTCGAACCCTGAACAAGTGAGTAGAAGTTGCAAGCCTTGAACAACTGCAAAAACATTGACGCGAAGATTGAAGATAAATCTGCTTCGAGCCTTCGAGTGAGCTACGGTAAAGATAATAGATGTTGACATAACAGAACTCACTTCAACTCGGCCAACACGACGTCTCGAGTGGGTAGTGTGAATAGTGTCAGGGTAGTGCAAGGATAGTGTCAGGGTGGTGTAAGGTTAGTGTCAGTAGTGTCAGCGTACTTGTAGTGTCAGGATAGTTGTACAGTGCCAGGATAGTGTCAGACTGGCCTCGAGTGTGAAAGTGCAATGAGCCGTTAGATTGCAATATAAACACCGCTGTTTTATAATTCGTCCTTGATAGATACAATGTATTGTTATCGGCGGTGTATAACGCAGCTTAAACACTAAATTCATTAGTTACAGCTCGCAATGCATTATTATTTACTGTTTATTATCATTTATTTTTACATCTTGGAAGTTATTATTATTGCAGTGAAGGGATGATTAATGCAATTGATTTAGTAGTTATTTGAAGCCCCTTAATTATATACTTCGTTATCAACTTCAATGGTTTACTTATGTTTGCATGAACGTTACTAATTCAATTTTATTTATTCTATGTATGTTTTAGCGCTCTGAATCTGTAGGTCTATGTGCTAAAAGGCATTAATAGAAAGTCCTCATGTTTATTAAACACAGGAATCTTGATTGTACAGAAAGAAAACAGAAAAATCCAGCAAGTGCTGGAGATGACGTCGAATCGTCGATACCATGATGTAGAATGAGAATCTCAAAGACCTTACAATATAAGGCCGAAAGAGAAACACTGCTTATAGAAAGGGAGACAGAGAGACACACAGAAAGAGGGAGGGAGGGAGAGAGAGAGAGAGAGAGAGAGAGAGAGAGAGAGAAAGAGAGAGAGACATCTGGCAGAGAGATGGATAGGGAGACAGGCACAAGGACAAAGCGAGATAAGGAGAGAGATAAAGACAGCTGCAGCACAGACAGAGAACGACGTAACAGAGACTGAGCTATAGTTTGAGAAAGACAGAAAAGGAGATAAACAAATATTACAGAAGCTAAACAAAATTAAGCATCAAGTTTCAAACTTGCTCAACATTCGCAGCACTAGCACAGCTCAAACGTCTCGTATTTGCCGTACAACTTTTATAAGGAATTGATCCTGCCACGCTCATAGCAGATCATTTATAGTACTTCAAATCGCGAACAATAATAAGACTTGTCTCCGTAGCAAATCGCGAACAATGATAAGACTTGTCTCCGTAGCAAATCGCGAACAATAATAAGACTTGTCTCCGTAGCAAATCGCGAACAATAATAAGACTTGTCTCCGTAGCAAATCGCGAACAATGATAAGGTTCTATCTGTTCACGATATCAGCGATCAGTAGTGATAAAACGTCGCGGCCTATTTTCCCCAAATAGATGCCGTACAAAGAAAATATGATATCCATAGCATACATTGTGTTAATCATTCAACTTATTGCTATAGTATACATACAATACTATACATTATTATACAAATCGTATTACTGTATATCATATATTATTATGCATATATCAATATCGTTTATTGCGTTAAATTATGCATGATAGAATTATTATACTTTATTTAGATACGCATTAGTATAATAATTATTTTACATAATACTATTATTAGATTAGAATATTATTATTGGTAGTCTTATATTATTATTAGATTGTGATAATTAGATGCTAGTCGGTTGTGTATGGCTTTGCAATGAACTCACCGAGTCACCATGCCCTTCCGTGTGCTCTACAAGCCGAGCAGCGAGACTCTTGGTGTCAGGATGGGTAGAAGGCTGTAAACCTTTACTTCAGTAGAAGTCCAACCAAACGTCCAATGTTCAAATGCTGCGCAGAGTTTAGTCACCATATTTGTCAATTTCCTTATAACTACGGAAAATAAGAATATTGGTCATTTTCAGTTTCAGCGTAACTAGAACGTTGATAACTAATAGTTGTGAAGTTGTGAACCAAGTCAGTCTGAACGATACATGTATGGCAATGATGATGATAATGATGAAGATGATGGTGATGATGATGATAATGATGTGAGATAATATTAATTTACTATAGATGATATTATGATCATATGGTCATATTATTATATTGTTATCGTGAAAGCATCTAATAAATTAGACGTCTGATAAAACCAGTTAGCCTATAGTCGATTACGTACAAATTGGTCTGACTGTTTGTGTTAAGCAAAGGTTAAGCTACGCTATGCATTGGAATAATTAAATATATCGATACAATAATTATTAATGATTTTGTAAATTAAACGTTACAAATTGGCTTTCTGGGTCTTAATGAGATTTGTTTACAATTTGAATAAGAACGGAGGCGCGACAAAAAGTACATTTCAGTGCATGAACTACAAAAAAAATCGTAACAAAATAAAGACAGAAAAATCGTATGCTGACGATTTTGTCACAAAACTTGATCGATCGATGCATCACTTTCAAACATTTCCAACAGGCTCCAATGCCGCTCCATCATGCTCACAGCAATGAAATCAACAATGAATGAAAGTCTGTCGGACAACCTGTTAATGGATGTTCACATAATTATCTGTCTAAAACAGAACGGATCTATGTCAATGACACATGAAGTAAATAGCTTTAATGCTCACTTTTACCAGCCAACTGCCGATTGATATTATTACAAAGACATATGTCTTCATTAGGTTATCTCTTTTGTCGCAGTTTAGTCGCAGTAGTTGCAGCAGCTGTTCAGCAGCTGGCATCGTCTTGCTGCTGCTGTATCCTCTGCCCTATAGTAGCTGGCATCGCCTTGCAGCTGCTATATCCTCTGCCCTATAGCACTCGTACTTTCTTCCAATGTCAGAGCTGGCGTGTCAGGTCACAAAGTCCAGCAGCTTGCCATATGTTGCAAAGACGTCTCAAGTTAAGAACCCTCGATGCATGCCAGCTTGGAGGGCGCCAGAGTGGAGATTGAACTTGAGAGGGGGGGGGGTGGAAGAGGAGGGGCGATTGTGATAATCGTTTTTGATATAGTTTGGATTGCCCGATCTGAAATGAAGTTACAACCAAGGAGCCTAGCACTTATTTTAACTCTAATCAGTGGTTACATTCAAACGGGCAGATACCTCAAATACTTATTTTAAAACGAGAGAAATGAAAATTCACAGTTAATATATATTATTCTTTATTCACCAAAAATGGTAGCAGAAACATCAAACTTAATTACCCTACTTTTTAATTTATTCTGGCGGAGGAAGACACGAAATAGATTTAGGTAGATTTCGCAGTGAATGATTGCAAAAATGAAGTGATTTTCAAATTTTAGCTTTCTTTTTTAAAAAGTAGGGTAATTAACTGTGAAATTTAATTTCTCTCTTTTTAAAACAAGTAGGCTATTTGAGGTACATTCTGCCCATCTGAATTTAATTATTGTATCATGTGGAACCCTTGGTATTAAAATACTTAAATATTATAGGCCCTATCTCAATATTATGAATCATAAGCTTATCGTAATTTCGTCAGTGTAAAATTTCGACGATATTTTATTTATTTAGGCTTGAGGCTTGTGAGAGGAACACTCAGTTGAACAGGAAAAATTAAGGATAATAATGTTCGAGGTTGTGTTTCATAATCACGTGAAAGGGAATTCAACTAGTTCAAAACGGTCATTCAAGCATTAATAGAAAGTTTATGGCGGGCGGATCGATATAGTGGGTGATAGTACCCCTTAATTCCCCCCCCCCCATGCGCCACAGTACACTGTATATAGAAGGCGTTCTTTCTCCCTCAACCCAGCCCTTGGGTGCCCACTTGCTTGCTCTAGGTTAGCAAGCACATAGCTGTTCTCAGTTAAGAAAGCAGCTACTTTACTGCTGCAGCCCCGTTCATATTCAATTACATCCAGATCTTCTTTGTTTACGATTACACGTAGTGTTGATCGTTCCGTAAGTGAAGGGAAAAGTTAAACAGTCAACCTAAAGGTCGTTCCATTAGGCCGAAACGCTCTATAATTAATAATTACGTCGGCCGGTTGGCTATCCACTTAATGCGGCGCTAGTATTAAGACGTCTACGAGTATTTGCTTTCTCTCCAGGCTGGCAACGATGGAGCCAGATGTCTATTTGCACGAAGATCTTTCATAAAGTGGCTGGTGTAGAATGAAGCGTTGAAGCAAATATCCATTTCTCAACACTTTGCAGCGTCCGCTCTCGATCTCGAGATGTAATAATTATTGCATTGAGATATGCCGCAGAAAGACCACGCAAAAGAGAATGATAGATTCATTGCATTGAATAACGCTGATAGCGAGTATTAAGCATGGGACATGCATTAACCAGCAGTGGAAAAATAGAAATCTGTTCAATGTTGATCTAAGATATGATCGCTTAACAAAAATTAAATGGATTATTTATGTTGATGGTCGGTATTTGATGCCGCTTTTGATATATCTTGTTTGTTATCCTATGAAATTCGTACATAGGACTTTGACTTCCAGCTTCCCTCAAATCTACCAGGATAGGACCAGAATTTGAGGTGGAAATTTGGAAATGGTAAGGGTCAGGCATAGACAAATCTTAAAGCTGTGGGTAGATGGTGCTAAATTGTAAAAATGTAGCTGAGTTTGGGATTCAACCCTCGTGATCTTACACCCCTCCCCCTTCACACATACACCAGCAACTCTAACTCTGCAGTTCTAAGGCTTTATATAGTAATAGCTTCAATGTTTGTTATCATCATTTTCAGGAATATACCTTTAGACTTAGAATGCATACGCTGGAACAAAGACTAGGATTTATCCAATGAGTGGCATGATAACTTAGTTTTTTTTTAATTTGAAGCGATTCGTAAGACAACGGCTGACAGACAGTGCGACACTGATGAAAAACTTGCTGTTCATTACGGAAACAATAATTATTAATCAACGTATATTGACATATTGATTACAGAGAAATAATGAAATAAACGAGCAGTTTATTGTAATATACATACCTGACGCTCAATTTTGACAAACTCTTCCCGTGGATTACGATCCTTTGAACATGTTTTTTAAGTTTGCTGTAGAAGACTTATTTACAAACTCCATAGAGCGTTATGTTTAGGGGTAGAACTTTTGAATATAAGAATAATGCCTATCACGTATACTATAGCCTGTGTAGTATACTTACACTCGTGATGAATAATAAACAAAATGCAGAACTGCCATCTGCACAATGAGCATTATAAATTGGACGATAAAAATGAAATAACGGTCAAATTAATGATTTATTGTAATCTATTTGAAGGAGATGGCAACCGATATAATCATTAGTATTCTAACAATTTTATTTCCAATCTCAGAGATTTTTATTGAATGCCATGAAATATTTCTCTACAATATATCATGCCAGATGATACTAAATATCAGAAATGCATATTTTACAAAGACAACATTTACTCAAACTGGGCCCCAGCATCCATCAGATTGCTTCTAAACCGAAATCATATCAAAGTCGTCTGCAGCTGCAAGCTTTTATTTAGATAACATTTGGTAAAATACATTCAAATTGAACGGTAACAAAAATAATCAGATTCGATGGTCGATGCCAAGATGTGCATTGTGTGATTAAATGAGAAGATATCGACATTCCCACAGCTCTCTGCTCAAAGCGTCCCGAGAGATTTCACTGGGTAAACCGTGGAGCGGTCGCATAATTAAAACAAAATAACCGATTTCGTTCCGATTCGACAATGACAATATCGAGCAGTCATTTTATTGCGAATAAACATCTGCATCGTCAGAATACAGCGCAGTTTTTCATTTCAATACAATTGTTTCGGTTGGTTAAATTTTTTTTAGTATTTATTATAAAATCATGATATTTTTATGATAGAAATGTATTTAGTTATCTGCATAACTAGCTATTTGGTATGATTAACTCGACGTTTGATTAACTTGACATATTTAGATCTTCTAGATGGAATGTAACAGGGTGCTGATCTCAATTCATGGCCCTCTGTCCGTCGTAGCCTTACCCTGACGTACACGTGGCGTTAACGGGGTTTGTGTGCTAGGTAAGCACGTCAGCTAGCTTCTTGGCATTTTACAACTAGCTGAAAACGTCTCCTCTTTGATATCAAAGGCAAAGGGTCGTAAACCACTTACCGAAGCTTTATTATTATTCCAACGGTTTCACATACGATTACATGGAGTTTTGCCTTGGCAACGCTGTTGTACGTTATAAGTGGATCTTACATAGATACATATGAGATAATAAGAGTCAAAGCGGATTTTCGCTTCGACTGAATTTCTTATCTAAAATATTGTAATAATATTGTAGTGTATCGTAATCCTATGGAATACTTTAATGGAATAAATGTATTCACGTCACACTGTTGCACAGTGTGACGTGTAACGCACAGAGTATTGGAACGTTAGCTTTATCCGTGTATTTCAACATATTCATGTTTACAATAACACATTTTGTGTATCATAACTATAATTGACAACTGGAAAATTTATAAATGCGTGTTAAGCTGAAATATTATATCCGTGGAGCAGTCAGTTGGTACTCTTGAAGTGACAACGTGAGAACTGCGTAGCAAGAGTCAAGCAAGTTGCAACAACAACAACAACAATAACAGTAACAACAGCAACATCAACAACAACAACAACACAGTACACAACACTCGATGCAGGGTTGTTGTTAGTTATGATGATTGATGATGGTGATGCTGATGATGGTGATGATGATGATGACGACGATGACGACGACGACGATGACGATGATAATGATGATGATGATCATCATCAAGGTGATGAATATATATTATGATGATGATGATGATGGTGATGATGATGAAGATAATGTCTCCAACAAAGAGTTTACGCGAGGCTAAGTTGCATACGCTTCTCAAGATTTGTTTGTTGCGTTGGTGCACAGCGTTCACTACAACAGTGTATACTGTTGTATACACTGTGCATGTACTGTGTATACACAGTGTATAAACAGTGTATACACTGTGTATACACTGTCTGCACATGATCCGATACGATACAACGGTCGACATCTGCTGGTTGACCTCTCTTATGCAAAAATGTATCAACCAAGTCAAGCACTTTAGGTACATATAGGTTAGTTATAGTGAGCTAAAATAGGTTTCCCTTGAAATTATGTATTTTGGCAACACAGATGATTAACGACATGAAATAGCGTCTCAAAATTATTTTACAGATATTTTCTCAAAGTACTTCGAGGAGCGCGAAATGCCTCACGACCAAAATTGTTATCTTAATAATTTCAATGCTTCGCTAGGTCTCGATCTGATTTCCAATTTTTCAATACCACCTGGCACCTTCCCTTTTGTTAATTAAACAGAACATCCTCTATTCAAAGAGACAAATCGATACCTTTGAGAGGCTTTGACTTATTTTATTATTGCATTTTTCAGAATGTGCTACTTTAACCGCAGTAGATGTTCCTAATTAATACTATACTATGACTAAGACCATCCAAAAACAGTATTTGAGACATCTGGCGAATGAACAAATTGGAAATAAATTATTCCATAGTTTGGCAACCAAAGATAAGTCCATTATTTTATTAAATATACTCATCATTTGAATGAAGACAGAAACATTGCCGATCGGCATTGATCAATGATCATTAATCGCCCAAAATGACCTAATAAAATTTTAAATATAGTTTTACTTTCTAATACGCATGAACGACCATAATTTATACTTTTCAGTCGGTAGATGGCAACGATTTTTTCGACTGTACAAATGCAACAAAATTTATTTGCCTTATCGGTTCACGAAAATTAAGTTCAACAGTATTCACTAGATGGCCGAAATATTACTCCTTTAGAAAGATTCAATGTAATCATTGGCAGCACCCGCTGCGAGAGGCACTTGGATGAAAATAGAAATACACATGACCCACTTTAGTATCCTACTGACTTTGCTGGAGACGAATGATGATCTGAAACATATCTTCCGAAATAGGTTCCATCTATAGCAAAAACAACAAAAGTAATTGAATCCATGTAATTTCCTTGATTGCGATGTATTCAGTGATGCGAAAGAAGTTTTTCATCGAATCTGAAGAATAGCAAAAAATGAAACGTTATTGGCTGCTGAGAAAAGGACTTCGTTGTAGAGCTGATGACAGATGACATTACTACTCGGAAATGCGCAATATCGCACAGTCATTCGCACCGATACTACACAGTGTTTGTATGGTCATAATCTTGATTATCAGTCATCATAACAATAACAGTATAAGTACTTAAACAGGACAAACAGCAATTTGTATTCATTGCTAGCATAAAACTGGAAATGGAATAAAACCATAAAACGGGACGGGAATCATGACCATAAAACGGGAAATGGAATTTTGTTAAATTTAGCTAATGCGTACTTTTTACTTTAGATTTTCTAAATAAGGTAAGTTTTTTCTTCACGTCTTTATTTTTCCTTAATTTCTAAAGTTTCATTTAATACATTTAAGATATGCGTGTTTTTATTTATGCATATGCTCTTGTAATTTCTTGTAATTTCTATTATGTACAATTGTACATCTTTCACAGCTGAATTTCCACAATTTGTACTATTTGTATTATTTTGGGTCAAAATTTTCATTCATCAGTGTCAATTGCTATTCTGTTACACGGTTACACCATAGCAAAGTCAAATTTAGTAATTTACTTGAATACAACGAAACTGAACAAAAGCATTTTCGCTGCGAAGACACATGATACTCGTATAAGCAATTTAACGAATACATTGGAATTAAATTTAAGGAAAATTAAAACAAGGAAACAGAATGCACGTAGAATTTAAACTGAATTAAGAAATCTGAGGACAATTGCGATATCCGAAAAAAGAACTATAGGGGCCTAAACCATAACGAAATTGACTGCAATGAGAAAGCACACAATCCTAATACAAGCTGAATATCTGTGGATTCTGCAGCAAAGTCGGTAGTAATCAAAACTGAAGTCTGTAGGCGGATCATTTAATTATTCGACTTCCAATATCTATCACTCTATCAGTAATTCAGTACCGCTGCTCGTGGAAGCTGGGCGCACTGCTTGCAAGGCAGAAGACATGCGCAGGTGGTGGATTTCAATGTGAATGTTTATTGCGCTCCGTTCACCTGTGAATCGCTCAACTCCACAGATACATACAGATCTCATATCACCCTCCCCCTGATCGCCCCCCCCCCCGTATCTTATCTGATGTAACGTCAGTCAAGTGATAATCCGAGGCATTTGTATTTTCTACTCTAATCTGTAATTGCATCATCTAGTGAAAACAGCAAGGTCGTTCCACAAGGGGGTGCCTGGGTCGAAGTATTATATGATACTTGTATGCTAGGAATCATGCTATAGGAGTATGATGACTATTAGTGTTGAGAAATAATTGAAAACCTCGAAATGAGAAGAGTATTATGCAAATTTTCATTTTTTCCATATACTCTTAGATCGGTTAAATGAATACTTCAACTTGTGCTTGTTAGTACAGGGAAATCGTAGACAGTCTAATTTCGACAGTCTAATTTCGCACCTTGGATTCTACGCTAATATAGATGCGATTCAAGTCACGCATCAAGTCATACGTGCGCACAGGAGATGTGTGCTTCAACCTGTCAACAATCGACTCAACATGTTGTCTTCAATTCCACAGATGGCCGTAGTGTACTAAATTTTACGCTAGACAAGTTCCATTGTCTTGCAGAAGAAACCATGTCTTGGGTGTCACCGGTGCACACCGTTTTTTTTATATAGCTAGTATTTTTCATATCCTTTGGCCTACTTGTCTTCTGTGTGTCCGAAACAGATTTGTGACAATATTATCTAAATCTACGCTGGGCATCGAGTTCTATAGATATTATCATATAAACATTCAGTTGACGGGATAATATTCAATTTCAAATGTTTCAACAGTTTATTTACTAAGGAAAGGGATGTTGACATTGGTTGAAGAATCCAGATGAAGATCTTTACGAATCCAATACACTTTAGACAGGGTCTACATTGGAAAGATGACACATTGGAAACATCATTTCCTTCAACAAAAGGAAAGGATGTTTGACGGGTCACGTGGTGCTGGATGGAGATCTCTGAGAGATGCTATAGGTGGCATGCCATGATTGCTATGGTTCATTTTGTAGTGCTTTATATAAGAATTCGCGACAGGATGTCTGAAGTGCTACCCGAGGATGAACTTATCAAAAACAATATGATATACACTGTATGGTAAAATAATGTTGTTTTATCATATCACATTGGTAGGATTTACAACTAGCGCGCAGTAAAAGCATGCCTTGACTTCAAATCATGCCGTGACTTGATGTACTGAGAATATAATATAACAATAATTTTGTACAGTAATACCAATGACTAATGGAAGAAAGAGTGAATGACAGAAAGAAAAATAAATTATTCTAAATAGACTAAATGGAATTCTAAATTGATTCTAAAACAGCATTCTACATATTATAACACCACGGAAGATGATCTGAGGGATTATTTAAAGGACAATGGCATTACAGTGTCAAACATTTCCAAGATCAAAGCGACGCAAAAGTGGCATGAGAAGAGTGCTGCGTTTAGAGTATCCGTACCAGCTGTTAGTAAGGATGACGTCATGAGCGCTGACTTGTGGCCAGATCATGTCGAAGTAAGAGACTGGTTCTTCAAACCCCGTCCATGATGGCTCAACAATCTGTAACTTTTGATGTTTTAAAAATGTGCTCTTATAACATGCATGGTTTCAACAATGGTCGCCCACTACTTGAATCCTTGTGTTCTACACATGACATTATTCTTCTACAAGAACACTGGCTCCCATCGTGTGACCTGTATAAACTTAGTAATTTAAATGATGATTTCAACTGCTATGCTGTATCTGCCATGGATGAAAAGTTGTCTAGTGGCATACTAGTTGGTAGGCCGTTTGGTGGCGTTGCTG
>JAQFYQ010001094.1:0-14181 GCA_034694885.1 Buchholzia appendiculata | reverse complement strand
ATTTCATGCAGTTATATTTATTAAAACTGTGAAAGGCGACATTATTGTATGGCGACATTTTTGTATGGCGACATTTTTGTATGGCGACATTATTGCAGGCGACAGTTTGGCATGGCGACTTTATTGTATGGCGGCATTACTGCATGGTGACATTTTTATATGGCGACGTTATTGTATGGCGACATTTAGACCGGGACATTTAGTCGGGCGACATTGTGGTTGGCGACATTATGTCGGTAAACCCGTTTTAGAATGGGCTCGTTTAAAACGATATGATATACGAGCGTGGGTGCATATTGGGCATAGCACGGCATAGGGCAGCTGAGCTCATTCCGCCTCTAACGGTTTTATTAAATTCATAACGTTAAATTCATTGAACGTTTTGGCGATATTCAAGTAGATGAAGCAGTTGTTGTACTAAAGAGTGATTCATATTCGAAGTGTCACAATGAGCAGGGGGGTGGGTGGGTGGATAAATGAGTAACTAAGGCAAACATCAATGGGCCAGCGCTATGCAGATTAAGCCCTCATTATTGAAAATTGGAGGAAAGTCTGAGAATCGTATTTACTGATAATTTGTTCCAAGAGAAATGAATGTTAACTCTGATAACGACATCGCAATATCCTCAAAACTAGATAGAGCAGCGACAACGACAGTGTTGTTCAGCGAATGGACTTCTCTGCGCCAAACATCCGACTATTACAACAGGACGACGCCACTCGTCAGTCATGGACATTTGTTTGGATTGATTACAACATTTCTTGCCCACAAGCGTACAAAAGACTGAGTACATATTCTCAGTACTTGTTTTAAATGGAAACACCATGAGTATTCTTTCGATCAGTATTCACAGAGATTCAGCTCCAAAGTATTTGTCTATCTGAAACATCGTTTGCATAAATTTCAAAAAAATTCAAGTCTGATATCCTGATTCGATTAATGCTATACCGAATACGAGATTATATTGGACATAAAAAAATCCATTAATGAAGAGATTTAGGCCTAAATATATCAAGATGAATAGTAATTTTGGAAAATATTTATTGTTTACGTTTTTTGTTTTGTTCCGGGGCTCTCCGTAATTTAAAACTATTCTTCTTTTGGCTGCAAAATCTCAACTAGCTAAAGTTGAAAATATGGTACTATTAAATTGTGTAGTATAATTATTTGAAGATCATGTTATATGAAAATATTTAATACGTCTCTATATTCGATTAAAAAGTTATCAACATTTATTGAGCGGGTTTTTAAATAAGATGGTTTTGAAAACGGTTAGAGAAAATTTCTTGTCGCTCTATTTATCAGAATAATAAGTCAAGTTAACAAGTGATGTCAAAGAAATAAAAAAGAACTCTTAGAAGTCGATCTTCTAACCATGATGTAAGTTTTTTTTCTAAAAATGAACTTAGCTGTTTAATATGACCAATTGCCTGTAAGTCTAGAAGCTCCTGAAACATATGCATTCAACGTTTAGAGTAAATTTACAAGGTTACAGAAATAAATTGAAAGTCAATTTGGTAGAGGAAACGGAAGAAACAGTACTTGAAGCAGACGACTTCAGGAGAAACTTCGTACAGTTGATTACGAAAGCAAAAGGCACGGGACATATGTGGCGCCAGACATTTTGACTTGGAGGAGGGGGGCTTTGCAATATTCGAAGAGAGGATGAGGCCAGCGCTGGGCCAATTTTTACGGGCGTCGATAGCGTCGAAGGACCGATTTTTGGGTCCGATGGGAGCTTAACCCCTCAACCCTTGATACGAGTTGTTATGAATATTCCAATTTTGTAGCGGATATATATATATATATATATATATATATATATATATATATATATATTATATGTGTGTATATATGGAACTGGTAATGTTGGTATTTCAGGGTTATGAGATTTCTTTTACTTGTCATAATTTGCTCTGTAGGGGAACAAGTTAAAAAAGAATGTAACAAGCTGTATTGTATAGTATGAAATGTTGCAAATCGCTGTAGGAAGTCTGAACTTTTTGCCACTTCGCTCTGTCACTGCTCTTCTTGTCATATACACATTGCTATTGACACTGTCGACGACGAAGATGAAAGCCGACCAGGATCGCGTTAAAGTCCTGCTACACGACACTATCAGCCTGCTCTGCAAGAGTGGCCTCTCGTTTGACACCGAGTTGAAGATCGAAGGCGTCCTGGGAATCACGATCGATCGAGACGAGGTATTCATTGTGCACCTCAACGAGACCATCTCTGAACAGTTCGCCGACAAGACCCAGACCCTGCCCGACTCATCTCGTTCTTTTGACTCTAACTCTGTAAATCCGACTCGATATGACTTGGATGAAGACTCGAGTAAGCCGAACGTGAGTGGTTTGAGTCGAAAACATTTGCAAGAAGCATCCTCATTTGAAGATTTTGTCAAAAAGGAAGTTCGTACTTCTGCGACCGTCAAGAAAGAAAAGAAGTATGACGAAGATGATGATGATGATCTGATGATCGTTGGATCGGATTCTGCTGAAAACTTCCAACCTTGTTCCGGAGACTTTAACCCGTATCGGGCGTTGATTCCCAAACATCGCAGTGTACCTGGCATTCCGGGGCGCGGTTTTAAAAGGAACTCCATGTACGGAGGTTTTCCCGCAGTATTCCGTCACAGACAGAAGCGAAGATCTGTTCCGATTTCTTCCGCCTGCATCAAGGGAGACCCGGGTGGTATGGTGACGGATCCTAGAACATTTGGGCAGCAAGTCAACTACGGTGACTATGCATCGGGTGGGGTGAGCTCGCAGGAGTTTTCTGCCAAGAGTGGTTCGACGTGGGATGAAAATCACCGACTGATGAGCGGCGGACACAACCGGCAGATGATGTCTCAAGATTCAGCTGGAACTTCGTTCATCGCCTCGCCTGGGAACTACGATGACGGGTTGGATAGGATGTCAGGAGTTGAGGTAAGAGGCTGGGTAGACATCTAGGCACAGTAAACTACGACCTGGGCTGATTTTTAGCATGTGAGCCCTTATTGAATATTTATTGTTATGTTTTCTACCAAGATGCTGAAGTTGAGGAATATTTATTTTATTGAAGAACTCTTCATTAACTATTGTGTTATAATTTTGATATCTAAGAACAACCAATCAGTTGTTTAAACAGAAATGAAGACAGGAATTGTGTATGTGATCTCCACAATCGTATCCGTATGAATTGATGAGAGTTTTAGGACAGATACTCGATACTCGTTGAACGAATCAATAGTTGCAAGGATTCCTTTGAGGCACACCAACATAATTCACAGTTGTTCATCTGCAATGCTTTTTCATAGTTCTTTATTTGTTGAGCACTGATAATAGAGACCTTTGATGTTGTGCTTTGTGTATTAACTCGTAAGAGCGGATCACTTTGTGCAACGATGCATGTTTCAAGTCGTGAGCTGCGAAGTGGAGTGATCAGATCTGATTGCCTTCCAATGCAATATGCATAACAGTGCTGCCATTTCTTAGATCATTGTTGAAGTAGCTATAGATGTAACCTCATGTGATGTTATTGGCAATAATATACAGTGAAGTTATTTGTAATTACAAAGTTACATGCTTCAGCGCTCTTGGCTTCAGCATTCATATAAGTTCTTGGCTTATTACATGCTTCAGCGCTCTTTGGTTCAGCATTCGTATAAGTTGTTGGCTTAATCTACGCTGAATCAGTTTAATCTGATGGTTGTTGTGCTGCTAAACATCGGTTGCTATTCGTCCAGATAGACAACGAGATTGGATCATCCAGCAGTTCCCTTTCAGACTTTATCCATTGTTTTCCTTCTCCATCCATCCACTGCAGGCGAGTGCTTTGGAAATACTCAAGCTTCCTTAATCCACATTGACATTGATCCACATTGATAATGATGCACATTGACTGATCATCTTCATATCTTACTTTGGCTGCACTTTCATTCTTGCAGTTGGCGGAATTCTTCAGTTGGAATTGCTTATGTACATGCTGCCTGTCTACTCCATGTGGATATAACCTGTATGCTGACTTTGCTCTTGTTGGTTTGCCTGCAGAGGTCCACTGACGGCGGCGGTGGTGGCGCGGACTCTGGTGGTTGGCTTGGCGCGCAGTCGTTGATCGGTCTCAGTCAGCTGGCGAGCCTTTCCCAGCAGGACGCAGGAAACACGAGCGGCGGTGAGGAGAAGACGTTCGTGTGCGAGTATCCGGAGTGCTCGCTCGCTTTCGCTCACAGCTTCACGATGTACCGACACCAGAGGCTGAAGCACGGCAAGCGCTTCGGGATCGTCCAGCAGGTTACATTCCACTGTCCGCACGAGAACTGCGAGCGCGTGTTCTGCCGCGAGGGCACGCTGAATAATCACCAGAGAGACTTTCATGGAAGCGTCATCCAGTGATCGGCGTTGTAGAAGTTTGTGACTGCCTTGGACTCTTTCGGCCTCAGTACATACCGTTGTGTGAGGATGGTTTGTGTTTGGATTCCCGGGGTGACTTTGGAGAGGCATTGATATATATGATCTGATGGTTGACTTGGTTGAGTGTGGTTTGCACGTTTCAAACCAGTAGATTTGCTGCAGGTGACGATCCAGTGTCGGTCTATAGCCAGATTGATGACAGTTTCTAGTGGCTATGGGCTCAGTGTAGAGCAAGTAGAAGATGTGTGTGTGATTACTGTCTAGGCTTGTAGATTAATTAGTCCAATGCAAATAAATTGAATTTTGTTACATTCTATTTATTATTTTTCTATACAGTTTATTATAATTGTTTTTATTGTGCTACTGATGAAGCTTTGTTGGATATTTCGAGCGATGTGTTGTAATAAATAGCAATCTGATAATGTTGAGAGTTTGAAAGATAATAGGCAAATTCTAAAACTGTGCAGTTGTTGTAGGTTATTAACCTTCGGTGGTAATAACGTGAGTGACCGTTGCAAATATTAACTATGTGATAGCGGGGTGATGTAACGGCTGCTCTTTTCGTGCTGGAGCGTAGAACATTCTAGAAGGCATTAAGAAATGTTGAATATCGACAGTTGTTGTGTTTTTTCTGTGTTTTTTTTATTAATTTTTTGTTCTAATTCAGAGATATTGCTTGTTTACGACTATGATCGTCATCGAACTCGGGCAAACCTTGATTCTGGTTGTGTGACAAATTATTTACGTTATAGTCACAACATATCTGATCTACATGTTCTACTGTTGTCCCACAGTGATGATGGTATCCCACATGGTGATGATGTCCAACACAGCGATTATGTCCCACAGTGATGATGTCCCATACTGATGATGTCCCACCTTGATGATGTTCCACGCTGATGATTGGTGTCTTGGATTGGATGCAAGTTTGAAAGCACAAATTGTCAAGTCAGCGGAAACTTTTCTGCTAACCACAGAATTAATAGTAACCCATTACATTCATCAAAATTTGCATTGGTCAGGATTTTCTTGCATTATAATCTGGTAACCGTCATAAAATGTGTCTAGGCCTATAAAATATGTAGGAAGATTGTAAGAAACTTAGTAGTGCATTAAAATTTTAGCTAAATATTTGTAAACATAAATTTATAAATTGTCTGTAAAGACCGATTATTTAAAAATTTATGTTGCAAAATTAATAAAATGATGTAATGAAATCATTGGTTCAAGTTGTAGATATAACATAGCAATTTAGCCTTGGCAAAACTTTATTGCATCTGCTAGTTCTGTCGGACGGTATTCTCGCATTCTGTTTCTGATTATTGGTGGAGCAGTCAAGTTAACGCACGTGGTTAATTGAACTGATTTGTGTGTTGTATTTTCTTGTGTTTTTTAAATTTTATTTAGACATTTTTTGTAGGCTATTGTGGAAAGTACAGTATTAGTGATTTGCAGTTAAATCTCAGATCAGTCTTACAGAATACACTGGATTTTTGATAAATATAAATATTTGTTGAACAAATAATTATTCTGGTAAGATTTTGAAGCAGGTTTTTGTTGCGAAATGTGAGAACATATTTCTAAATATATATTTATACATGATTGTATTGCATTGTTTTCTACAAATGTATTAGACTATGATTGGGGAAAGTGTAGTCGACTTTCATCAATGGCATTGTTAAAGCCAATTTTACGTGAGTTTTATGGAAAAGAAACGGGGGACTGAGCGTTGTCAAATTGGTATGCCATGATTTGGTGGACACAATGTGTTGAATTTACTGAAGCAAGGACTAGTGGTAGAGGTTTACTATTAAAACCCAAACTTGATGCCCAGAGTACTTGCTATGTCGGGATTATGTTGTTTGTGGTTGAATGACAATCCTGGTATCAAGGTCTTGATAATTTTATTCTGTTCCTGACACCCGCATCAACGTCGTTATGATTTAATTCTGTTCATGATTGAATGAACTGGTAGACAAAATAATTACCAATTGTTTTCTAATATTATATGTAATTGCAGAACATTTCCTAACAGAACAGAAGTTTGCCAATTGATATTATTCAGTTGCATAACGTGTGATTGATTTTGTTCTGGAACTTGAGCTTGATTCTGTGCCAAGTGTGTGCCATGCATGCAGCCCAATCTGTACTAGGTTTGGAAGTTACGTTATTCGGTGTCTTGTACTCTTTAGGGGAATGCTGCCCAATCAGTACTAGGTTTGAAAGTTTCGGTGTCTTGTATTCGTTTAGGGGATTTCCGCGAGAGCTGCCACATCTGCCGCAATGCGTTTGTTTACGTCGTCTGATCTGCATCGCCGACAAGTGTCGTTCGGACGAGCGCCGTACAACCGGCGCGCGAGGACACCTTTCGGCGGTGCGAAAGATTACGTGTGCGAATATGCCGCGTGCGGAAAGTCATTCTACCAGAAACGGAACCTCATAAGGCACCAGAGACTGAAGCACAACGCGGGAGAGTTCATCGGACAACATTTGGAGGAGTTCAATGATACAATCTAGATCTAGATTCGGCGGCTGAAGTAGTTTGATTGTGTTTAGTTTGATGTTGTAAGTTAGGTACAGTTGCATTTGTAATTGCTTGATTGCCGGTGAAAATAAATTGAGATGTGTAAGAGGAAGTGGAATTTACTGGGAGGTCCAGGCTGCTTTCCTGTGTACCCGCATGTAGTTGCAATATAGGTCACGCAGCTATAGTACAAAATAGTACAGCTATAGTCAAAATTAATTAATTGCTGCACTAACCCTAACCCCTTACCTTACTTTGAACCCTACAAACCCTACCTTGAACCTTATAAACCCTACCTTGGAGGCTTGAATCCTGTAAAAGTTACCAATAATAGGCTAACTGCATGCGGGTCCACAGTAACACGTCCAGGCTTGTACAGAGATTGTGAAAGGTTTAGAGTGGTACATGTGTAAGGTTTTGATGGAGATGGAATGCTGCTGAAGTGTATTGAAGGTAATGTTGAAACAGAGAGTTAGTGGTAGGAATTAAATTCTTTGTTATTATGTGACAAATGTCTACAGTGAGAGAATCTAAGTCAGATACAAGATCCATCATCACAGGTTTATAGTCTATTGTCGATGCAATGTCGGTCTATTTCTGGAAAATATTTGCCTTAGCTTCAATTTCTTACTGATCTAACCTGTTAATTTCCTCGGAATATTGGCTGTGTTGGCATACATCAAGGGGCAGAGAAATGTGGAGGGCTGAGAAACGGATGAACAGTTCAATCACTCAAGAAATTAGCACTGGTGAATTGATCTTTCAGACCTTTTAGATTTTAGATTTCTAACCATATGTTGTTTTCTCAATTTTCGTTGTGAAATTGTTAAATCGTCATCATCGTTATCACAGGGCATGAATATTATTGAACGTGCGATATTTGTGTGACTCTAGACTGGTCAGTTATTTTACAATATTTGTATTCTGTTATTCCCTTGTGTGTTAAAGTATATTTATAGATGCCGATATGTGTTGTATAGCTAATTTTTCTTTTTACCCTTTTCTTAAGTCGTATACCATCCAGAGTAGCATTGCGGCCGAGTTGGTTGGATTTCACGAAAAGGTCGTCTTCGTAATGTACTTGCAATTAATTTAATTTAGGTTTTTTGTATAAGAGACATTGAAAACAACTAAATATATATGAATTAGATTTATTAATTACAATTAATTGTATCAATTGCAAATTATTTTACATTTTTGGATTGCAAGGTAAGAATAAAATATATGGACAAAAGTTTGAACCTGGGCTGTTGATGATACTTGTATGTACGTACATACATACGTATGTATGTATCTAATGTATTATGTATGTATGTATGTATGAAGTACTTCTTACGCACCATGCGTTGCTAAGAAACCCTAGCAAAATCGTAGGTGCAGGATACTTCTTGGCATAGCTGTATTAGCTCCATACATGTGTAACCTCATTGCATTATATATTTGAATGTTATTATTTATTTTGCCCCTGGTTCAAGCTTTGCAAACATTCCCTCCATGTTCCTCGTTATGTTCGACTAGACGGGCACCGAGACTGTTGGCGTCAGGAAGGGCATCAGGTTGTAAAACTTTGCTGCGTGAAAATCCAAAATATTGTATTCATGCGCTGTACTGAGTTTAATCATTTGGGCGACGTACTTGTCAACTCCTCCTAAGTATAGAGGAAACATTTAGGCTATGCTAGTTATGGACCATGCCAGACTGGACGATTAAACGATGATGATGATGTTGTGATGTTCCAGAAATTATCCTGACATTGATGATAATGATGATGGTATTGAAAGTACTGCTTAAACTCTACGAGTCTTATTTGGTTTTGATTTGTGCCGAGTCTGTCTCAGTAATGTTGCATTTAGTGTTGCTATTGAAGTTATTTCATTTATGTGATTGAGTTGAAACTAGTAGTTTTGTTATGAGGAAGTAAAGTAGAATTCGTTTGATTCAGTGTTATGATTATTATATGGGCCCAATGATGCAACAAAACAGGGACATGGTTAATGGTTATGTTTCATGGGAAAGACCCATTGTTGGAAACTCCTAGCCATTTCTAACGAGAACAACTTACGTGAATTGTTGATGAAGGCGAAGAGTGGTCGAGTGTTACCATAGATCGCAGTGTCCCTCCGTGTTATCAATAGAATTAATGATTAGGTCAAGTTTGATGATCAGTGAGAATGGTTGTGTCAGGAATTGCAACCGGCTGAATATTTTGCTTTATTTAATATAAAATGGAACTGTAATGCACACTAGTGTAATGGCTGATCACCTTCAGTTAGCTATACCGACTGTATTCTGCCGATTGGTTAAAGAATATTTTGATGGTGTCAAGCGCCGACATTCAGATTCATGTTGGGCATGAAAATTTGGCTCAGTGATGACTTTTTTCTTGTTTTTTTAGCAACTGACAAACGCATCTTTACAGATGTGCATGTTGACATATCTGTAGTTAAACATCTAAAGTAAATCTCAATGTATCTGAACACCCTTGTATTAGAAGTTACTGTTTTAGTAATATAGCTTATATTACTGAAAATGTTATTATTTTCTTATCAAGTTTTTCAACAATTTTGATATCAGATAGTTTAATAATTGCATTGATTTTAAATGATAGACTGATCTGCTTTTAGTTTGACATGAGCAAGTGGGCTCTCACTTGTTTAAATACATACATGAAGGACTCGGAGATGACATTCCAGGCTGCTGTGCCAATACAATTTATACAGAACTCTGCACAAAGTGGGGGAAATTGATCCAATAGTCTATCATTATACATACAGCAATGTTGGTATTGCACATCATAAATCTTTACATCCGTTACAATGAATATAGAAGGAGAGTGGATAGAATATTGGTAACAAATTACGGTGTTGATAGTTCTCTCCCTCCCCACTTCTATTCCTGATTAGTCTATATGAACCTGTCTTAAACCGTATACTGATATTTGTAATCAGTCCATCTGAAACCTGGCCACTCCCCCTCCCATTCCATCTGTGTTTAATTTGTGTTTAATCTCCCCTCCCTCCCTCGCTCACTCGCATTTGCTATCTGTACTCCATCTGTCTGCACCCCTCGCCGGTTGTTTTATAACCAGATGCAGCAGAGTTCAATCCAGACATGAAGAGTGAGTGGGGCATGCCAAGTTGATACGCTCCTAATCGTCTGTCCTTGACCGACTCGCCCCCGCTGAACTGCGAAGAAAAGTGCGGAAAGAACGAAAGTCTTCCCGGGTAGGCACTCCCGTTAAAAGCGCCCGGTAATGACGAGGCAAATTTTGAAGGTGGGGCAAGCTTGCCGAGTAGAAGGTCTGCGAAGCGTTCTTGTTCGAACTGTGCGAGTCGTAACCGCTCTCTCATCGCTTGTTCTTCCAGAGCGAGAATGTCGTCGCTCTTTCCTCGCTCCCGGCCGATGTCGCTTCCTGAAGTGGAAGGGTCTCCCAGTCGGAAAGGATTCCACATGAACGCGGAATGGTTGGGCACGGATGAGTTGGTTCTTTTTGTCGAGGCGAGCAAATGATCTTTGAAATACGCCTCTACGTTGGACAGAGATTCAGGGCAATCGTTGCTGGGACGAGTCATGGCACTTGTTGAAGGACCGTCGGATGCTGCGGACTTTGTTGTCCCGTTTCGGATCGGTGGAGAGCGAGAGCGGTCTCTAGACGCCGAGTTGTTGTGAGTACTGTCGCTAGACGAGCGTTGTAATTCAGAGTCTCTGTAACAGTGTTATCAAGAAATATAGAAAAGACAGAACCATTTATGCTTTATCATTAATCATTATTTGACATATTTTTTTCTTGTCATTGAGGATTAGCCTTTTCCGACGACTCTTTCTTCAAAATACATGAATCTTTCCTCAACAGAATGTCTATCATTGAAACATATCAGCATAAATCCATAGAATGAACGATGATGATGATGATGATGATGATGATGATGATGATGATGACAACGGACGATGATTGTGCTGAAGTGTATAGGTTAAGTTCCAGTGCTTTTGCTAATGCATGAAACAGCATACAACCTGGAGACAGTAACTGTAATCAAAGGTCAAACATAAGTGAAGGTCATACAACCTTGACTGACAAAGTTATATCTGAAGTAGAATCAAAGCAGCTGAAACAATAACATCTACCCAACACTCAGCAGTTGTAGATGAATAGAACCCACCATTACTTTGCTAAATCAATAATAGCTTTTAACTTATGTGAATGCATCAATCTGGTTGTCACTTATTCCAGCCAACAGTATTCAATAGACAATAGTCTATCGATCAACGCTCCGTTATGTCGTTATTTGTACGATGAATAGATAATTAACACGCATCATGATTATTCATCCGGAATGGAGTGACCGAATAGGTCAGTCGTTAACGTTCACGTCTCGCAGCGAAGAGATAGAGGGTTCGCCTCTCGGCAACAACTGATTGTGTTCAGTAGCAAACCTGGGCAAATTGTTAACACTCCATTGCCTGAACTTTGGCCGCCCACCCGTGCTCATCTGGCCTAGTGGATCGTTGGTTAAGTCATGCGTAGTAATACGTAAGACAAATAACCATCGTCTGGACCTCTCTTCGGACAGAGCACTATCATCATCATCATCATAATCATCATCAAGGGAAACACTAATGATGTGTTTCATGTGTACAAAATATGTTGCAAACTTTTATGTATAATCGGCGAATCAAGGAATGTGCTTGCCGTTGAATAAAAAATAATAAAATGAAAATCTTACCGTAGTTTTGTGGAGAATTCATCTCTACTGTGTTTTCTACTGTCGCTTCCTTCGTACCGCCTATCACTAGAAATCCAAAAACAAAAACAATTAATAAACAATTAATAAACAGTGTGTATAAATAACAAAACAATGGATGATTGAAGCAGATTTGAGCACGACCCTAGCTGGGAAAAGTATTCATAATACATAATCAGATTATATATCAATAAAGGATTTAAGTCAATATTTTATTCCTTCTTGTTATAGTACAACTATCTCCTAGTAGGCTACTGGTGACAGAAATGAATTATTTTATTTGAACATGAACTCTGCTTTTCAAGCGTTAAACTTCTACGGTGAATTTTATTCACAATACACTGTGGAAACAATTATGGAGTAGCAAGTGTATACAAATTCAAATTTAAAGATTTTATACAATTCTACAAGACTTGCATATTTCTAAACCTGGACTGTTCATCTGCTTTCATGTTTTCTGTTTTGCAATGGGCATGCACTACAAATTTCTATAATTGACATTGGATATGAAGATTAAGTATGATGCATAACATTGGTGGATACACATAAATAAGTAATATTAACAGTGATGTAGTCAATGCATTTTTCTCAAGGCATTCATTTTCAAGGCAAGGCATTTGGAAAATTGGTCAAGGCAAGGCAGTAACGTGCGCAAGGCAGCATTCATGGCAGGATATTATACAGTCAAGGCAGTATTTTGCACGGTCAAGGCATTTTTTCAAGGCAATTTTTTCCAAGGCATTTGGGAAAATGGGGCAAGGCAGTAAAGTGCCTTGTGGCAAGGCATCGAGGCCAAGGACTACATCACTGAATATTAATGTAAATATGTAGTTTCTAAGAACAAGTAAAGGTTCCTCTGAATAATGAAAATCTACAATGTATAAATGAAATGAACTGAAAATAAATAAGTTGAATGCACAGAATGAAGTAAAGAAGAACTGAAATACGTATTTACCGTTCTCGACTAGAAGACCTGCTCCGATCTCGGTTCTTCTTTACATGGCCACGCCTCGACCAATCAGATTGTCTGTCGTCTCTGTTCAGCCCTGATTTGTAAGCGGCATGTAGAGCTGAGGTAGGCGGAGTCCTGGAGTAGGCGGAGTGAAGAGAGTGCTTGGGTGACCAATCAGAACGACCTGCTAGCTCAGATTGGTTCTCAAGGCCTACACACACATGAACATTTGAATAAAGAATTTGTTATAAGTATGTGTTCGCACTACATAAACTTCTCACCTTGTACCACAGATCTAAATGATAGGTCCTTCAAGCCTGGTGGAATGCCAAGTTGGATCCGTTGAATTCCTTGGGTAACATTTTGACTTTCCTCTTCCTTATTTGCTTACCTCACTCACTGTTTTCCACCTCTGGCACAATATGCTCTTAATTTCTCTGGAAACTCATATGAAAGTTCTGAAAATCGGAATGACGGCTACCCTGAGCAGCAAACAATGTCATCAGGTGATATCAACATAATAATCGTCTTTTACATCCAAATCAGTGATTAGATCATTAGAATGAATCAGTCTTGCTATATCCGATTAATTGATTCATTACAGTGGACTTTATTCCAATCTTGTTAACATTTGCTTAAGACAGTGGCGATTCTACAGGAGGGTGGGGGGGGGTTCTAAGGAACACGATCCAAAAAGTAAGCTGATGCATGTTTTTTATGTATCAAACACAATGCAAATCATATTCCATGGGGTAACCACCATCAATAAATCCAGTATCCAAATTGACAGGGGTTGAATCCGCAGTTACAATTCTGAACTCCAATGCAATGCATTTTGACCTTCCTGGGGTCGGTTTCACCCATTGCAGTTCATATTTTACTTGAGCAAAGATCGTTTAAATTGTTTGAAGGAAGAGTAGCACAGAAATGTGCTACAAGAAACCAGAAATGATCGCCAAACCAACAATTTTCTGTACCCTCAATGACCTTTCCACAATTCTAGCAATGAATTAATCTTGCAAAATTAATATATAATTGAAATTGGTAAATCATGAGATTGAATGTACCACCTGAAGGATCCCTTAGTCGGTGAGCTGCTGCATCAGATGAACCGAAGAGCTGGCCCCCAGCTGCTGCAAGTCGGACTTGTCCAGCTCCCACAGCTGTCTCCAGAACCTTCTGCTGCTGCTGATGTATGTGTATTTCCCAGGCGATGCGCACGTGAGCCGCATTCCAGCGTATGCATTTCTATTGTACAAAATTGTATGCATTCAGTTAATGAATATTAAGCAGTAAGATTTAATATTCATTACCATAGTTTCAATGAATATTTGTTAAGGCAAATGTAAACTTAACATTTCTTTATGCTACACCTTTTTTAATAACCATGTTTCTTTATATATACTGTAGTCTGAGTTTTTGCAATAACTCTAGATATAATTTGTTTCTTGATAATTTGTTTGATGGTTATCTGTATATAAGTGGTCAGCACTATTCTTCAATGTATCAAAATACAATTGCAATTGTTTAAGGCTTGGACAATCATAGGAACAAAATTGCGATTT
>JAQFYQ010001093.1:0-14184 GCA_034694885.1 Buchholzia appendiculata | reverse complement strand
TTCCTAATGAATCAAATGATTGTCTGATTTGTTTCCTAATGAATCAAATGATTGTCTGATTTGTTTCCTAATGAATCTAATGATTGTCTGATTTGTTTCCTAATGAATCAAATGATTGTCTGATTTGTTTCCTAATGAATCAAATGATTGTCTGATTTGTTTCCTAATGAATCTAATGATTGTCTGATTTGTTTCCTAATGAATCAAATGATTGTCTGATTTGTTTCCTAATGAATCAAATGATTGTCTGATTTGTTTCCTAATGAATCAAATGATTGTTTGATTTGTTTCCTAATGAATCCAATGATTGTCTGATTTGTTTCCTAATGAATCCAATGATTGTCTGACTTGATTTCTTGTAGAATCTGGAAGTGATTCATCAGAAACGACAAGTTCAAGACTTTAAATCACAAAGGCTATGTTGACTGAAAGCTGTGTTAATATGTAACGTACAGTACTTCGAAACATTCTGAATATTGTTACACAAAACATACATACCGACTCCGTTTCATTGACGACTCCACTTCATTGGCACTTCTCGAGCAAGTGTACACCCCAAGCATCTCATGCGAGTAATCCCTCGCCACTAAGAATTGACACTTTTATAAGTAATAGCAAAGATCTATGTCTGATTTGTTGTCATGTACTATCTAATTATCGGCTTCATTTTTGAATTCATGCCAAGCTTGCTGGTTGACAACTCCATTGCTCCTGACATCTTATCAATGCAGATTTTAATACTGATTGCATGTTTAACCGTTTCTGACAAGGAAACTGATGATTAAAGGTTACTGATGACGATGATGATGATGATGATAGTTTATGACCATTATCTGGAAAATGTAGTTCATCTAAGAAATTCAAGAACATGAAGAAGATTGAAGAGCTAGGATGCTTCTATAGGCAGCGTATATTCATGCTCCAAGTGACTTTTCTAATGAATCATTCATTCCCATCAATCTGGACACTAGGTGGATTGGGATTACAAATCTTCTGAAAGGTTATTCCGTATAAACTTATTGCATTCCAGTTGACTGCTGCAACAGGCGTGAATATAGACTGGAAAATCTCGGGAAGCACGTTTTCTTTCTGAATGTTCGTTCTGGTTAAGCTATGTTTTGTAATCAACCCCTGGTGTGGACTGTGGACTGTTTCTGTAGAGCGTTGGAACATCTTCAGACCTGGCCAGGAGATTTGTAGTTGACTCTTTAAGTTATGTGATATTTGTGTGATGTGCCTTAACCATGTTTGTTCTTATTTAAGCCTAACTAATTTGTTAAAAGGTTTGTATGAATTATAATGGGAGTATTGTGTATACTTCACATAATATGTAAAACATAGTGTCCATAATATATAACATACAGCCACTCAGCCAGCTTATAGTAAATTATTGTAACACTATTAAAATAATTAAATTAGTCACCCAATGACGTCACAACTTACAGTAAAGTCACCCAATGACGTCACAACTTACAGTAAAGTCACCCAATGACGTCACAACTTACGGTAAAGTCACCCAATGACGTCACAACTTACAGTAAAGTCACTCAATGACGTCACAACTTACAGTGAATTACAATCCTGCACGTGCTTTACAAAACGAGCATTGAGATATTCGTGTCAAGAAAAACATATCACTGTATTGCACTCTAATGGCTGTTCATCAACTCGAACGTGCTGCCACATCATCTTCCACACATCATCTTCTACACCATCTTCCTGCCGTTCCATCTGCTGCTACGAAAGATTTACTAGCGTCTATTAATTCCTTGCAAACGTCTGACAGAGAATGAACATTTAAAGATGCCATTGTTAGAACAATTCAAACAGATGTTAAACATCGATGGTTGATAGCAGTGATGTAGTCCTTGCCCTTGATGCCTTGCCTCGAGGCTGCCTTGAGGCACTTTACCACCTTGCATTGCCTTGCCGTGACCTTTTTTCCAAATGCTTTGCCTTGCCTTGTCCTTGGCCTTGAAAAAAAAGCTTTGCCCTGCCTTGACCTTGGAAAAATGTCATGACCTTGAGAAAATTGCTTTGACTATTTCAAATCATTTATGCATTGGCGTGCTTTAAAAATGACTAAATCGTAACAATTTGTTTCAGAATTAGCTCAAAACCATATCTGGCACAATATAAACTATTGTGAAAATTCAATTTAAGATGTAAATATATAACTGTTCATTTAATATTTGATTTTGCTTAGCTGCACACAATATTATATAGACTATAATAACATAGGCCTACATGTTTTGGAGCATCAAAGCAGTGTTACAAGTGCAAGACCAAATAATATTACAAATCTTTGCCTTAATTTCAATGAAATTAATTAGCATTGCAAATAAAACACATATAATGATTTAACTTTAAATATTATGAAAAGATTTTTTGAGGCAAATAATGCCTTATCATTCTTTAATCTTAGAAAGAATGTCTTGCCTCTTTTTGGCCCTTTATAGAATCCATGCCTTGCCTCGGCCTTGAAAAAATGCCTTGCCTTGGCCTTGAAAAAAATGCCTCGACTACATCACTGATTGATAGGGAGACAGATGTAACAAACATTGTAACATGATGTCAGAAATTATTCATTCTGCTCTGGAGTAATAAACATTATGTAACTCGTTAAGAAGACTATATATTGTATGTGCATGTTCTGTTGATAGTGTTAGACGGCTCTAGACAAATTTAAGGAGCATGAAGAAGCTTTGTACAATTATAAAGCATCATTAGGCCTGTCTACCAGCAAATATTAGTGTTGTCCGATTTGTATTACTTAGATTTAATACTTGTGACCTGTGTGTATAGGAAAATCCTTGGCCAAGATCACTTCACCAGCACTGATGCAGTCCATCCCAGCGCCCATGCACCTGAGACATTCTACTGGGCATGAGACATTCTACTGAGCCCACCCTGAGATTGGCCTGGAGTATGGTTAACCATCGTTACAATCTATATTATCAAAAGCTGCTGATGACCACTCCCAAGTAGCACACCCAACAGTTTGCACCATTAGTGTTAAACACGATCATAGTCACGTGCAAAACATTTCATTAATTACAAATCACAGGCATGTCTACTTTCCAATAATGAATATCAAGAGTATAGGCAGAGAGGATCAGGCTACTCAAATGCTTGTCAAAGCCATACTTGAAACTATTGATAGAAGATGCCCTGACTGCATCATCAGCTGTGTACCAAAACCCGAAAACTCACAGAACGAATATTTTCTTTTATCTAGCTTAGATGGGTTGTGCAACAATTGTAAGGAATTACCACGAGTTCTAGTATCAAAATTTCTTATTAAAGGAGGCACAACATCGCTTCAATGTGCTCATACAGGAAGCTTCGGTAAGTATTAATTTAAACCAGGAGGAATAACCGGGAGGAATAACTGGGATTAATAACCGGGAGGACAAGTTCACGTTAATTCGGCTTAAAAGTCAGGACATCCTTCCTTGCCGAATCCAGATCTTACGTACGCCTACGTCGAGCTCGAGATCTGCCTTTCTCGGTTTTGATGCATCAGATACAGTGACCCTGGTGGAACATCGTCATAAAGAAACCATCAAGTATTAAGTAAGTCAAAGGCGCCGTCGCGACGATCACGGTCGGGACGATCGGGATTCGGGACATGTCCCGACCAGATTTTGCCAATTTGGTCCATGTCGATCCCGACCTTGTTCCACGTACACTCCGCTCATAATTTTTTTTAAACAATTACCACCCCTCCCCCTCCCCCACTCCTCAGGCCTTTCAGGGCAAACATCGTTATGTCCCGACCACATTTATAACAAATCGACTCCGCTGAAGTAAGTATCCCGCAAGCAACTTTACTCGATCGTTGACTGGACTGGATGATGGAAGCCTAGTCTCTTGTCAGAATTCGAAATTTGTCTAGCTCCCGGTCGGACCGGCAGAATTGTGAATTTGTGATAAACATGGCGATATTTTAAGAAATTGTGTGCTTAGGAATGTTTTTGGGAAACTAATTAAATCTAATTAACGTAATTAATCGATTAATTACTTTAATGAGTGTAATTAGGTAGATTAGGTGTGATTAGGTAGAAGTGAAGGATGCTGATAGAGAACGTCGACGCTCTCAAGACATGGCTTGTCAAGACCATGACTCCTATGTAAGCTAAGTCTCGTGATTACCATTAACAATATTCACACGGATTGCTTATACCAGTCTTTTTGGTTCAATTCCAGTTTAGTTACACTAGCTGGAAAAAATCAACAGGTGTACGTGTTAAAAAAAAGTTTTTTTTTTAAATTTTGGAATTAAAGGCGGACAAAATGTTCTATAAGCACAACCCTAACCCTAAATCCAACCAAAACCAAACTTTTAACGCCAATCATAACCCGACATTAGCCCTAGCAGTTTCCGATGCAGTGTACTAAACTAGTGGTTAATCGTCTTTTTAGCATTGTAATAATTGTACTTTCGTCAAATTGTCACCACTTTCATCACCACATTCCCGGAAATGATGCCACATAATACCATTATGTCTGCATTACATGATGATTAATTTACATGATAATTTACATGACGATGAATTACATTAATGATCATTTAGGCCTACATGTAATTTGCATGTAAATTATCGGGAACCGCCTATTCCGGTGAATGTGGTGATGAATGTGGTGAAGACGAACATTATGATTGTTGGATATTACCGAGTAGTGACATCATAGTTACCGGAACGTTTTTAAAAGTGGCACGGCAACATTTCTTATATAAAAAGATCATATATAAAATAATTATTCAGGCTTAACAATTGGCAAAATGCTGTAAAAGTAAACTCCGACGTATTTTGTTAACGTTGATGTCTGCGTAATACTGCGTATTTGTGTATGTTGATGCCAATTTGTGTGTTAGTGTGTGTCTGTGTCTGTATATACATATTGATAGCTGTGTCTATGTTGATATATGTCTGTGTCTGTGTATATGTGCATGTTCATGTCTATATGTATTGTATTGTGTGTGTCTGTATGTAGATGTGATGCTGTCGCACTGTCGTGATATGTTCATGTCTATGTGCATGGTATTGTGTGTCTGTGTGTAGATGTGCATGGTATTGTGTGTCTGTGTGTAGATGTGCATGGTATTGTGTGTGTCTGTGTGTGTGTCTGTGTGTAGATGTGCATGGTATTGTGTGTCTGTGTGTAGATGTGATGCTGATCCAGTCACTCTATCCAAGTATGTCGTAGCTCTGGTGAAGAAGGACAAGTCCAACTCGGACCTCAAGGCAGTATGTCTCAAAGAGCTCGAGGTCTTTCTCATGGACAGTAAGTCTCCACACTTTCCAATCACTCTGTTCTAAACTCCTGGCTGCAATATATGTCACTTTGTTAAGTGGACTCTCATGTGTAGAGAACTTTTAAAGAAGTGTTTAGCTCTGAATTTGTGAATAATTCGTCAAATTTCTAACTAGTTCTTAGAATGAATATGTTGTAATACAGATTGTGAATTGTTGACGATGTGATAATTCATATTGTGTAGTCTACGAATTGTCTTGCGTAGTATGATTGTATGTATTGTGTGTACTTGTGGCTGACTTTGTTAGTATGTGTTTCTGTTCGTAGGTAGTGTACATGTCTGTCTAATAGTGTGTCCCAGTGTGTGTGCAGTTTGATGTCTGTGTGTTGTTCATAGAGACGAAGGAGTTTGTGGAGACGCTGTTCGTCGTTCTACAGAGCAAGTCCTACTTACCTGTCGGAGCAAAGAACTTGAAGGTCCTTACGACGGGGGCTGAATCTAAACCGGTTGCCAAGATCCCGGCTACTCGCAGCACTACGATTAAGACGGAGCCGGCTACAGAGCCGGTTTCTGAGCCGATGCGTGGTAGTGGGACTAGAGATAGAAATGTTGAGTCCTCAAACAGCTCAGATAGACACTCTGATCAACGAGGATCTGGGGGAGGGAGAGTCGAGGGAAGTAGGCGGGGCTCTGATAGGGATGCAGAGAGACACGTGGGCAGCCGGCGAGAGAGTGGTAGAGATAAACGTCCTCGATCGAGTAGTAGGGACAGACAGCCAGTGGCTGGGAGTAGAAGGGAGGGGGACAGAAGGGAGGGGGATAGAAGGGAACAGAGGATCCGATCCAGTAGTAGGGGGAGAAACACAGACGACAGGGCCAGCTACAGGCGACCCCGGTCTGGTAGTAGAGATGGAAGGGGCCACTGGCAACAAAGATCAGTTAGCAGGGAGGGGCGGGGCCACAGGCAGCAACGATCAGGCAGTAGGGAGGACACAAGAAGAAATGAGTACAGGAGGCGGTCTGATAGTGGCGGGGGAGAGAGGAGGCGGAGGTCACGAAGTGTGGATAGAAGGAGAGGTGATGAGAGGAACGAGAGAAAGGAGGAGGTGAGGAGAGAACCTGTGAGCGCTGGGATCTTGGCTAGCACTTCAAGGAGACAGCCGGCAACACAAGTCCAACAGAATGTAAGTAGCCTCTCACTCATTCAGCGTGCTAGGGGATTGTGATTGGAATGATTACTCGATGATTTGTGCATGATTCACTGTTTTCAATACGGTAGTTAAGTTCAAAATCATTGTCGACATTGATAATGCAGGATTGTCCACAGTTGTGGATCTCTTCCCTATGAAGTGATGTGATGTCACATTGACTCTGTTCTCTTGCTTTTATACTTTCACTCGTCTTCAATTGCCATTGTTCAAGCAGGCTGAAACTTGAACAGCTTGGGTATACCACACTTGTTTAGGATTTTTTCATGATCTTCAGACGATCATCGTCTGTACCATCATACCTTTGAGAAAGGCTCTTTTGGGTTTATTCCAGAAGTAGAGAAAATATTTTTATGGGTTGCTAAATGGATCCTCTAAAGAACATATTTTTATTTTTGTTTTGGATGTATAAGTAGAAAATAGAAAATTGTAATATTTTGAATTAGTTTTTCTAAATATTTGTTTTCCACAAGACTTAATTTTTGGTAAAATTGAAGCTTGATTTGTATCAAATAAGCAACGAAGTGGTGTGTTAAATCGTGCTGGGTGAAATTGTCGTCTGTGCACACAACTTGTAGGATTTACTTTCTCGAGACAGGATTGTTGATCATCATCATCATCATCATTAGTGTTCTGCCGGAAGGCAGGTCCCTGGTATCCATTTCCTCCACAGCTCACGGTCCTCCGCTTTCCTTTTCATTTGCATATATGATTCCTACCTATCCTCCATCAGTTCATGAAGCATACTTTGCCTCGGTCCTCCTGCCTCGGTCTCCGCTAACATAGCACCTATATTAATTAATTAATTCGTTTATACATCAATATATTCGCGTTAGTCCGCGAGTCTGCGATCGATACATCGTTAGCTTGTGTTTAGTTTATTGTTTCTAGTTTATATTAGTTTATCTATGCAACAATTCGGCGGCAGATTTTAATCGTACAGAAATTACACCATCTATAGATGTTCAAAATAAATTGCTATCTGATTATACTGACATTTTGTTAGTAAACTAACAAAATGTCAGTATAATCAAGTTTCAATTTTTGAAAGATCAGGTTCCAAACTTCGAAATATTAAATTGCAATTGACGATATTGATGAGAAATAATATTTTGTCGAATCTGAAAAATATATATGGATTATTTCTTTACTGCATACGGAACAAATCGGAATTAGAATTATTCAATAGAATAGATCTTAATAATTCATGAGCAGTGGTCCAACCTTGCCACGTTAGAATAAATGGATTTTGTTCCGTGGTAGCAACTGGCTTCACTGATCCGGTTACAAGCCTGCAACAGAATAAAACATTTGCATAAACAATAAAATTAAGTCAGTGAATACAATTAGGCTATGTGAATACTCTTTTGTTATACAATAAACAAACAGTGAAGCAATAGCAGACCAACAGACTTTAGAAGTCTGGAATAACGAGTCAGTTTAAACAATCGACAACAAAAGCATGCGACTGTTTGCGACACAGCAGGAGAAAACAGATGCTCGCCTAAACAAACGTCACAACTTGCTAAGACATCATGATTTATAATTGAAGAGCAAATAATGTTGATTTAAGAAAAAGAAGAAAGAGAGCACAGAAGCAAGCTAGATGTCAGCTAGAATACACGCTGGCAAGCTTCCTCGGACAGCTGCTGCATTCCCACGCTGGACTGCAACGGAGATTCTCTGCAGCATGAACATCGTCTCTCTTTGATCCCCTGATCCCCCTTCCCATTAGGCTATCAAATTTAATTAGGATAGTGAAAACGTTTAAGCTACCGAATACAGTTAGAATAGTGAATACCTTTACTACTGAATACAATAATTGTGATGCGATCATGCTAATTCAGGGTCATCACCATTCACCAAACTAACTAAACTATTATTACACTAATATTAACTATTATTAACTAAACGTACTACACTGGAGATGTAACTTATTAAAGCGGATTATCCATGCATAATTTTTTAAATAGAAAGGAAACACAAGGATTAATGAAGCGTTGACTATAATGTATTTCTTTCTAAATTACCTCAAAAATGTTCAGTACAAAATTATAAGCCATGAATATTTTTGGTAGGCCCTGATGTAAATGATTTCTAGTTGGTAATATTATCGATTCCACATAAAGCTAAAACACCTACAATTTTAGTTTTACACTAATTTATATTTCATATATGAAAATAGAAAATAATGCTCCCTTGAACCATCTTGCATTAGAAGTTAGATGTTCGTTACCGTTAGGTCATAAAATGCTTCATCAAATTGCTTTAGACCCAAAATTGTATGGTGTACTCAAGAACTTGAATGCATGAAATGATTTATCGGGAAGAAAATATCATTTCGAAAAAAAGAGAAAGAAAAATCATTTATTTCTCTATTACATACACATCAACTTATTTCTCTATTACATACACATCAACTGAGTCATCCAGGCATTGT
Source organism: Buchholzia appendiculata (assembly GCA_034694885.1). Lineage (NCBI taxonomy): Eukaryota > Metazoa > Annelida > Clitellata > Enchytraeida > Enchytraeidae > Buchholzia > Buchholzia appendiculata. The sequence continues at coordinate 5,276 of JAQFYQ010001093.1, read as the reverse complement.
AATCATGGTCATAGTTACATCTCAGCCTATTGATCCATATCTTGCAAAGTGATAAAAGATCTTCTACAAAGCTTACTCTGGAGTTTCAGTAGGTTGTTCAGGTCCTTCCACACATTTGATGAGCTCCGTTGCCAGACTTTCCGTCAAGCGTGTACACTTGCCTTGACTTGGATCATACCAGTCTCCACTTGGACAAACCTTGTTGCCTTGACAAGCACAGACTTCAAGAGGAGCTTCACGATAGTCGCACGGATAGTTACCGTCAGTTCGGTAGTTACAGAAACTCTCTCGATCAGCTACACAGCAAACACAACAACAGCAATGGTGACCGTCACAGATTACAATACATGAGATGCTGATGTTTTATTAATGTAGAAAATAATTGCCATTAAAAGTCTTGCTAAGAAACCCTCACACCAGTAGCTTATTTATAGATGGCAATCACTTTTCTCGCGCACAATTTTAAGATAATTGACGCCCCTTTTAATTTCATCCTCAAGTGATCTTGCTTTCTTTCTGGGGAGAAATTTTCGCTTTCCCGTGCCTATGACACGTAACCATGACTTTGGCAATAATATGACGCAACAGTTTCTCGTTTTGAGTTTCGACGCGTCAACGCGAAACGTCTGCGCAATGCAGGACAACTTGAATTCTCAACAGCCCACTCTGTTTATCGTAGCCAGTGTTGGGAGCAATCTTCGTATGACTGTTGTTGTAAATAATAACAAGCTGCCTCAAAATAATCTAAACAACAAAGAATCTTGTTTCGTCAGAATTCTTACAATCTCATCACATCTGTTTGAATGATTCAACACTAGTCTACTTGATTTGATAGAATAGCAAGATTAACTACATAGGCGTCTCAACACCTATATTTGTACTATTCAAGTAACAGTTCAACTTTCAAGAAAACAGATGTAACATATCTAGAAATCAATTGCACATTATTACTATTATTTCATTCAGTTCACTTACGTGATGGTGGACCCCAATCTTCCCTACAATGCAACAGAGGCAATTAAATACAAATTAAGTCATTCAGACATAAAACAAAAAAGCAGAATATATAACAAATTACCCATGAATTGAAATCTTTAATTCAATTCCAATTTATTTATTTCTACTCTACAATAATGCTTGCGAACGATGACTCCAGGATCTCGAACAATCACTTCTTGTCGACGGCATGCCAAGTAAATCATAAACAATTTAGTGCTGCAAATATTTAACTTAAATATGTAAAACTAGATAGAAGCCAGCTATTATTTCCCTTGGGTGAGCCAATCCACTTACCTACAACCCACCTTGGATGAACCAACACACCTGCCGCAAATTAGCTATGCTTCAAAGAATCATATTAAGCGCATTGCTCAAAGTTATCTATTAAGTCATGCAAACATTACTCATTGTTTGCACATTGTTGGGTATTGTCACTTACGTTGGAGCGTCTTCCAGGCAGTGAATCAGTTTGACGATGAACTCGGAAGACCAAGTGCATTCTTTCAGAGAAGGATCATACCACTGACCAGCGTAGCATGGAGACTTGTACATACATGCACAGATGAGCGTCATGTCACCTGACTGACAGATGTAATTACCGTCCTCCTTGTTCGCACAGTCCACTGTACAGAAAATCAAGAGCACGCACACACCTAATAGGAAGGTAGAGCACGCATACCATTACAATTTAATACATTTCTGCAAACACTGCTGTACTATAATTATTGCTATGAATGTCACTCTTTGAACCATTTTAAGCCATAATAACACACTGAAACTAATGCTCTACGGCCACTCTTCAACAAACCTTGTAAAACATCAAACATTAACAATTAGTTATTGAATTTTATTGCTTTCTAAAACCAGCGACGAGTCATATTTCGCTATCTGTCGTATCACAATAGTATGTTTAAAAGTTAGTTTAGAGTTTAGACCACAGATATTCAAGTAATCTGCTATCTGCGCAAACTACTCAATTGACTAGTATGACTACAGAGTTAAATGACAGCAAACCTCTTCCAATTGGAGGATATTTTGTCGTTCCATTTTCAGAAGGAACTCGTTGTGTCGTTAGTTCCTGTGTTGACTCGGGACGGGCAGTTTCTGTTGTACTTTCTGGCTCAAAGGAAGCGGGTATCTCTGGTGTGGTAGTGTGATATTCAGGTGTTGTAGCAATTCTACAATTGGAAAATAATCATCAGTTCAGTGAAAATAATTAATGCTCATAAAGAACCAATACATTTCAACAAACTCAACATGAAGATGGAATTGAACAGAGATTTATGAGAGTTTCCAAAAAGAGAGTTGTCAAAACATAGCATAACAATTTCTTACAGGCCAAAGTTCAAGGTTAGTTGAGCCAGAGGCGTGGGAGTTGTGCAGTCACTAGGTTTAAAGGCTTATTTTCAAGTATAATGTTCTGAGTTCACTTTTGAAGGTGCGAAGTGTTTGGCTAATACAAGGTCTGTCCTTTAGGGAATTCCATATCGCAGTTGTCGAGCTGCCGAGCAGCCGAAAGCAAGAGCATCAAAGTTTGTTTTAGATTGCTGTGTAGCAAGGAGATTGGAATCAGAAGACCTTAGTGGGCGATATTTCACATTTCACCGGCAACCAAAGTAATTCTTGCAAGAGCTGTGAGACTGACAGATGGCACACATGCTCTATCTTTCACAATCACAGCTAAGACATTTTGAGATGCCAAAAATTTGTGAAGAAATGTGAACACAGGACAGCATTTGCATAATCCAACCTCAATGATACCGGGGAATTTCCATTATTCCATCTGTTTAGCCATGTCTACGGATACTGAATTATGCATATACCTCAAGGCACCTATGCACCTATGTGGTACCATGCCGCTTGTGGTCATTTCCATCAGCTACTGTGTAGAAGACAAAAACATATAGGATTAAAATACTTTTCAGTTTGTTTCCATTTATCTGTTCAATGATTATGATTATGTATTTAACAAGTTTCAGTGCACAATGTATTCAAAATTCAATCCAATACCTAATCATAAACATTATTCCTAAATCAATGGCAGAGCAAGCCTCAGTGAACAAAATTGACATATAGCTACGTGATGACGAGGCGCCAAAGTTTACCATTAGTAGACTCAAAATAATATCTGTAGGCCTAGACATTATTTTGAATAATGCGGATTACACAAATGGCTCATATTGCCATATTGATGGATTCCTGCTGAACCGAGAGTCCATTGAAATAATTGTAATTAACCGGGAAAAAGTAAAAATATGGTCCAACGAAGCATTATTACATTCAAGCCTAGTTCAATATTCAACATCTGTATAATAAAGGTTTAACAGTTCTTATCAGACCTAAACTTGCACCAGCTATTTCAGAGCAAAGTCGTGGAATTCATTGTCGCACAGAAATTGCTCACTTCAACCACATTGTCTAAACATCTAGAAGGCACAGAGAGAAATAGTCTAGATAAGGATCGAAAACTTAGATGATTAATATGATACACTCGAACATTTAGAGATTGCGATTAAGGCAATCACATGTCCATGATTCGCTTAATTATTTTTCACACTAATCCATATCTTACAAAGTGATCAAAGATCTTCTACAAAAGTTTACCGAGGAGTTTGAATATGTTGTTGAGGTCCTTCCACACATTTGATGAGCTCCGTTGCCAGACTTGCCGTCAAGCGTGTACACTTGCCTTGACTTGGATCATACCAGTCTCCACTTGGACAAACCTTGTTGCCTTGACAAGCACAGACTTCAAGAGGAGCTTCACGATAGTCGCACGGATAGTTACCGTCAGTTCGGTAGTTACAGAAACTCTCTCGATCAGCTACACAGCAAATACAACAACAGCAGTGATATAGTCACAAAATATAATGCATTGTGCTGATGTTTTATTAATGTTGTAAACAATTGCCATTAAAAGTCTTGCTAAGAAACCCACACACCAGTAGCTTATTTATAGATGGCATTCACGTTCCTCGCACACAACATTAAGATAATTGACGCCTCTTTTAACTTCATCCTCAAGTGATCTTTCCGTTTCTTCCTGGGGAGGAATGAATTGTCGTTTCTCGTGCCTATGACAAGTAACAATGCATGATGGGGCACTATATGACGCAACAGTTTCTCATTTTGAGTTTCGACGCGTCAACGAGAAATGTCTGCGCAACGCATGACAACTTGAATCCTCAACAGCCCACTCTGCTTATCGTAGCCAGTGTTGGCAGCAATCTTCGCACGGCTGTTGTCGTAAATAATAACAAGCCGCCATAACACAATCTAAATAACAAAGAAGCTTTTTCATCACAACCCTTTCAAATCCAAACACATCCGTTTGAATTATTAAGGTTATATTATTATTAAGGTTAAACACTTCTTGATACAATAGAATATTAATATGAACTACATAAGAGGCACAACACACAGACCTGCATTTGTACTCTTCAAGTAATATCTCAAGCATACACATGTAAATATATCTAGGAATCAATTGAATAGCATCAAGCTCAAAGTTAGTATTATAATAGTTATGTGAACTTAACCTTGTGAAGTTAACGATTAATTAGTGTTAAGCAGAGATTCACAATCTAAATGAAATCTATTTATTCTCAACATTCGGTAACAAACTTTCGAATCGCTTACAACCTGCAGGCAGTTATTATAAAATATTGAACAACTTTAAATAGGATTACTTTACGGAATACAGACAAGATTTGTAACAAGAAAACGTCGAGTTGAAACTTACTCGATGGTGGCCCCCATTCTTCCCTACAAAACAACAAAAACCGCACTTAGGTCGGTGAAAAAGAATCATGCAGAGATAAAGCAAAACCAGCAGAACCTATAATAAATTTCATACAAATTGAACTATTTAATTCGATTCCAATTTAAATATTTACAATTAGCCCTATTGCTTGAGAATGATGTCGCCAGGATCTCCAATAATCACAACTTATCAAGGGTACACCGACAATTGTATAACAATTTAGTTTTCCAAATATTAACTTAAATATGTAAAACTAGATAGAAACCAGCTACAACGTATGTACCCTAGATGAACCAACCAACCTGCCGCAAGGCACTGCCATGAAGCAGCATGAGCACGTTTCTCAAAGTTATTCATTCGGTCAAGCATACATTACTCATTGTTTGCACTCGCATTGTAGAGTAATACTTAAGTAAGACTTACGTTGGTGTGTCTTGCAGGCAGTGAATCAGTTTGACGATGAACTCGGAAGACCAAGTGCATTCTTTCAGAGAAGGATCATACCACTGACCAG
>JAQFYQ010001092.1:0-14185 GCA_034694885.1 Buchholzia appendiculata | reverse complement strand
CCGACGAAGTCGGTCGAAGGGTTCCATAACACGACGAAGTCGTTATTCCCCGGGCGAAGCCGGGTAGTTCAGCTAGTATTTATATATATAATGCATACAGGTGAATTAATGTTATATTTGGTCAAACGGACGGGTCTAAATTGTACATGAGAAGGGCACAAAGTGTGTGTTAGAGTTGGATGTGGGTGATTTTTTCGGACCCGACCCTACCCACGGACTTTCTGATCTGACCCGACCCGCGACACCTAAAACATAACATGAAACATATTTCGGTTAAATTTTTCTGTGAAATTCATATGAAATTAATTGTATGTTTCATTTTAAACTTTTAATTCTGATTTATTCTGATACCTATTAAATACCAATTTGACTTTGGAAAAAAAATTAAGTGCACACAATTTTTATGCTCTGGGCGTTGACCTGTGAAAATAAATACTAAGCCTAAAATGCAATTGAAGACAATTATAAAATGTGCGTAAAGAAGGAAACATTGGAAAAACATGAATACAGTTTATGATACACGTAAATCTAAAAAAGGTTATTTTAATACGCATAATTTAATTTAAAAAATGTGTCAAATTGATAAATGAGTAAAGTGTTCTTATAATAGTTAAATATACGAGTATAGTTCAACTGCATGGACAAAATAAATTATGTCTCTGGGAATTCAAGCTTCAATGTTTGTATTTTATGCTTAGGATAGGAAATGTCATTCTTCTAGGACATCTTAAATCAATAAAATATAACATTATGAGGTGATTGAAGTTGTTGCGGGTCAGGACGGGATATCATTTTGTGACCCGACCAGACCCGACCCGATTCACGGGCTATCTGAACTGACCCGACCAACTGAGATCTGGACCCGACCCAACCCGTCAAATTTACTAAAATGCGGACCCGACCTGCGGGTCGAGTCTGGTTGAATCGGGCCGACCCGACCCACGTCCAACTCTGGTGTGTACCATGGTTGTTTTATTTCAAATGCATTGTGAGATTGCTATTGACTTCTATTATTATTGCTATTATTTCTTTAGTTGATATTGTAGTTTAAGTAGAGACCTATAAGTTCGTGTATTGTACAACGCATTAAATCACAACAAAGATAAATTTTGTTCAGTTAAATCAAATCTCAAATCAGTCGCAGTATTTCGAAATGGCATAAGAAAAGATGATTTTGCAATTCAAAGTCCAGCGAATAAGTGATACATGATAATCCTACGTTCTGTAAATATCAGGAGAGTAATAACTTTAAAATAACAGATGAAATCAAAATTAATGAATAACAATTGAAATTACAGCATTATCATCGTTTAACTCTTGCAAATTTTGCATTTATTTACTAAACCGGTGACACCGGGGTTAACAAACGGTGTACACCAGTGTCTTCACCGGCATATGCCTGATTCAGATACCAGCTCTTTGATACCGGTGTTCACCGGCATCTGTATATGAATCTGATAAACTGCTGCAGTAACACATTAGTTTGAAGTAAACTGTTTATTTTGCAGGCGTTAATTATGTACGAAAATAATGACAATTGCATTTATCGCACTCACTGAAGAAATTTGCAGCGTCGTAACTTGAAACTTGTTGAACAAACTCGTACTTTAGTTCGCCAAAATATATGTTCACTTGCAATATATTTTTGCTGTGAAAGTAAACATAAATGCAATCTATGTAATTATAATTCAGATTCCAACATTGCACTCAAATGTTACTTTAGAATATACAGTGTCAACTCAACCAAGCGGTGTATTTACTTTTAACATAAATATTAGTCTTATTAATAACTCATTCACTGATTGTGATTATCATTTTCAAGACAAAAATTGCATACATTTTAGTTTAGAAACCTTTAGACATCCTGTGGTTATGATTCTCCTGATTGTATTGTTGATTTGTGATTCATGTAACAGATCAGCTTGACCGATTGAAATAGGCGAATGAAGCGAATAGGTGCTCGAGTGATACTTTGCAACTGTGGTCTGCTTCATTCAAATAATTATATTACAGTACATTTTAAACTGACGTATAATATTATGTCAGAAACTCCAACAACATTCGTTTCCTCTTCCCTTAACATCGAACGACCTACATTTCATGTGTATGAAATATACAACTGTGGTAAAGCATGCATGAAGTTGCACTATGGTGCTCTGCACTGTAGCGTGCCATAGTGCAACCCTGCAATTTACAAAGAATTTATTGCGAACACGGGGAAACAGATCGCTTTTACAATTCTATTGTAGACTAATTCCACTTACTTTTGTCAGCAAATTACAATTTCTGTCAACTGCAGTTCACACCATAAGATATTCCGCGCAGAAATTTGTGATATTAATCATGTATGCTTTTTTAATTGTTAAATACAATTTTACTACAAGAATAATAATGAAATGCAAATACTTAATTATGCTTGACTAAGACATTTAAAAAGTAAAAAATAGAGAATGTCAGTCCATACAACTGTTTAAATATTTGGAGTAAAACATAAACTTAACTAACTAGAATTCAAGCAACGTCATGATGTAAGCTTCGAATTGAAGAAAAAAATTGAGAAAATTGACATAATTGCTCAAAATGTCCTAATAGCATTTTAATTGATCTTGAATCATAATCCTTAAGAAAAATTCATTTCATACAAGTTATCGCACGACTAAACGAACATGCAACGATCGGTAAATAATGAATGTTGTCTTACTATTTGTTTTTAAATCTGCAAGAGTGATTTTAATTGGAATAGTAATCACTACTAGTATGTAAGTCCATTCATAGGCGCATTGTAAGCTTTGGGGAGGGGTAAGCTCCCCAAATGTTCGGTATATTTTTGGGATATCCATGCAATGTCCCCGACTAGTAGAAAGTCCACCGACACAACTCCCTCCGCTGGTCAAGCTCATTTACGGTAAGCCGATTCCCCACGTTCGTCCAAAATGTCGAAGCCTCCCTCTAAGTTCAAATGTATGACAACGCCTATGAGTACTAAACAAACAAACTTGACACCAAACCATCTTTTTCGCTTCCTATCCTCATCATTGATCCTAAAGTTTTAGTGAGCCGAATGTGCTATTTTCATTAAATACATTTCGCAGCTGAATTATGTTCGTAATATGCTACTTAATATGGCATGGTCGCAAACAAGAAAGAACGAATGACAGAGAGCAAAAGCACGCATCTATAACATTACGCTAGTGCTTGTGGAAACCTGATGGTCTACAGGCTGCACTTAGGACGCCGACCCACTGAGTCTGTGGAACGATATCTGAATAGTTATTCAATGCTATAACTATTGCAACTGCACAAGTTTCGTAATTGTTACCATGCATGAGCTGCTCTAGGACGGATCTTATTTATCAACACGTTAGATTATACAGTACATCAAAGTAGAACCTGACAAATGTGTCATCAATTTCAAGTGAAGTTTTGAATTCCGCCAGGTGATCGGACAAAGCGGAGATGCATCGCGATACATTCTGCTGTTTCTTGTACAGCATCGTCTGCAGATCCTGCAATGTCTTCCTCAGATCCGACATGAATTCATCAATTATGAAATCAACCACTACAGGCGCTGACTGCTTGGTAAACGTTGAGAGACTTATTCCCTTTGGCCAGACCTGCCAGGTTTCGTCCTCTTGCAGACGAAAGGTGAACAGCTAGAGCAGCAGTCAATAAATGAAGAAGTCAAATGGATACAATTGAAAGATGTGTTTATATTAAATATAAACACATTCTTGTTTAACTAATTTTGTTCTGCATCGCAATTTTTTATTCTAAATACAGAGATCAAGACGTTTTTGCAATACACCTGCATTACGGTGTATTGTAAAATAGGTGTTTGATTAATGCTGGTCATCGTTTGGATGTCTTTCGTCCTAATCAACCACACATTTTAGCATCTGTTCATGCTACTTAAACATGCGCTTAGATTTTGTATTCATAATGTAAACGACACACGCTGTTGTGACCGAAGGTTTTTTTTTGTTTAATCAAAGCAGCAACATAATACATACACATATTGATTCGAGTATGCTCCGCAAGTATCTTTCTTCTCTGAAGTTAAAGATTTTTTATAACAATTAAAATTTATAGGGATGATACACTGTATTATTTTACATTAAGTGAAATGCTCAATTCATTTTCCCAAGGCCGAGGCAAGGCCAAGGCATCCTTGAAAATGCCTTGACAAGGCTCAGTATTCTTTGACATTGCTCTGATCCTGGCAAGAACAATGGCTTATATTTTCACAGTTCCTCAACGTAAGACTATTTATTTTCCTCGTGACCAATACACGGAATTTTGATATGGCCGATGCAAGGCATGCGTTTTGTTTAAGGGTCAAGAAGAAAAAGACAGTCATTGTAAGGTTTAACAGTGATTAGGCATTATTATTTATTTCCAAAATGCTTTGCATATATTTAAGAATAAATAAATATTAATTTTTGTATTATTAGTTATTCGAAATTATGGAAATTGACAAGCGGTGTGATTGTATCGACCTTGCACTTGTAGTCCTGACACTGATACGACGTTTCATTACATCCAAGTTATTATTGCCGCCATATTGATCACTCTATATACCTAGGAATTTAACATCTTTTCCTCGCACTCTCATTTTCTTCCTCTCTCTCTCTCCCTCTTTCTTTCTCTCCTTCTTTCTTTCTCTCTCTCCCTTCCCTTCTCTCTTATATATATATATATATATATATATATATATATATATATATCACTCTCTCCCTCTCCTCTCTCTGTCTCTCTCATTCGTATGTCTATACATCTATGTACATTTAATTTTCTCTCTTTCTCTCTCTTCTTCTCTCTCTCTCTCTCTCTCTTTCTTTCTCTCTTATTCTCTCTCTCCCCTCTATCTATCCTTCATTTAATCCCTATCTCCCCAATCACTCTTTCTTCAAATCAAACTTTTAATCTTTCCCTTTGTGTATATCTATGGTGCAGAAACAGAATGGGAATTGATGTCGGAAGATGGCCGACAAAGAATGACAAATACATACAGAAACAAGGAGAAAAAAGAAATAGAGAGAGAAAAGAATGAGCGAGAGAGATTATATAATTGGCATGTGGTTTGATAGTCAGTTCCGAGCAGGCAAAAGGTAATTCATATCAGGTTTTTCAAGCATATGGAATATATATATATATTGTGTGCAGCTTAAAAAAAGTGAAATATGAAATGAAGAGTTACGTTTTTACATCTTAAATTGAATTGAACAAGTGGGGAAGATGCGATAAATACATAAGCGATAAATATTGATAATGATAATTGATAGTTACTACTCGATGGAACATGATGTTGACTGATGATGTCAATGTTTAATTGTGTTCTCCCAATAGTTAGGGATCAACAACTGAAGAAAATAAACAAAAAATAATATAATTTGAGGTTCACGTGTGTTTTCTTAACAGTTAATATTAAAATGACAAAACAAATATTACTAAAAGAGGAAAACAGATAATGATTGTTATTGCACAGCTGACCTCAGAGCAATAAGACCCGCTCAGTAGGACCCGCGCAGTAGGACCCGTGTAATTGTCGGGCCGCGCAATTGACGCCCGCGCAATTGACGCCCGCGCAATTGGCATGGATCCGTATAAATGGCATGAAATAGTCAAGCTTTTTTCAAAGCCAAGGCATGGCAAGGCATTTTTTTAAGGCTAAGACACCGCAAGACAGTTGGGATTTTGAAGGCAAATTAATAATATGCCTCAGAACAACAGTCGAAGCAAGGCATGAATGCTAATGACTACCTCACTGCTGTGCTTACATCCAACTTATCAATCGTACATGACGGGTACATCCTAGCGTAGATGTATGCATTGTAAAACCCACTATACTCTTGAAACATAGTAATAAATTTGACAATACTAAATTTGGTCAGCTATTCCTACTTCTTGACTTTGCATCTGAGCTATTGGCTTCCTCCATATCTTCCTGCTGTATGCAAAATCCTCGACTGCGTATTTCTTGCTGTAAAACAGCTGACTCATGTCTACCAATTTGTCCAACAAATCAAGATAGACGTCCTTCAGCTCCAACTCTTTACCATCAATGACGCTCTGCAAGCTGGCTATTATTGACTGATCGATATTTGCTAGCGGACTGTCCATATTTAAAGTCATGTCTTCAGTCAGGCGCAGGATCTCTGCAGCGTAATACTCGAGCGTCGATTTTTTTATGCGATAGGTTGCTAGCAAGAAAAGAACCTCGCTGCCGTCTTCATCCAGATTGTTGAGTTGCGACGTGAGAGTGAGAACCGGGATAGTAATAGGTAATGCTAGCGAAGCAAGCGAACTGTTGAATCCAACAATAAAGTCCTGATATTCATTCAGCTGTCGTGACAACAGTTGCATCTTATTATGCAGATTTAGTAAATCTGATGTAAACTCATAGATAAATTCAGGTGATATTCGTAAAGGATCGGTGGTTTGAGTGTTGGCTACATTTACATTCGAAAAGTTTGCTTTGATTGAAGTAGATGACAATCTTAATTGCACGATTCTTTCCAAAATAACTGGAAAAGCTACAAAATTGTCATAAAAGGACGCGAAGGCGCCTTCTTGATTACTTGTACCAAAGTATTCAGGACATTTTTCGTCATGATAATTCTTTATAGCATAATTTTTGAGCGAAACCATAGAGTAATTCAGTACTGTGTTGAGATTCAGCATCTGCTCCGTAGCATCCTCAGCAGAAGAATAATCCTCGTCAGATATGTTTGGATACATAGATATTATGGTCATTACTGTAAGCAACTTTTGATCGATGCTTTGCAAAGTTGAAGAAAGGGGACTAATTGTATTTGCGACGGTATCGGAGTAGCATTCCCAATAACCTGATAAAAACTCAAATCCACTATATTTTATATCGTCCAGTGCCATGCTAAGTATTGCTTCGAGCACCGCAGACACCTGACGGATGATTGACGTCGTATCGTCAACAACGTTCGAGCGAAGCGTTCGTCTGTAACGTGTGACAGTTCAAAAAGCTATTGCTACAAATAACTATGCAGTAAATCAAAATCATCGAATTAAAAGCCCGATTACTCACAGCCATGTAAACACAAAGTCAAACTCCTCACAGCAGGGCTCATTATATCAATGAGGATACAGCAAGAGGCCGGTCGGCCAAACGGAAACCGCTGCTAATCAAAACACGGACACAAATAAACACAAAAATGTCAAAAACAACATAGATAATCAGGCGAAGGCGATTATCAAATGGGCCGATAATATGAAAGGAATATAATTTATTCTGATTATTACTGATTATGCCATGAATAAATTCTGACGAGAAAATGATTGATGTCTTATCACCACGATTGCTAAACGATATCTCCTGCATTCATATACACTGTACATGTAGACATGATAAAACATATAAATGCCACTGCTAGGCAACATGCAATGTCGACCAAAGACATGCCATGGCAACACACGGTATGGTTGGTTATATTACAATGCACTGACTGTGTGTATGTGTGTTTTTGATGCATTTCTTACGCAACCAGCGTTGCCATGATTCTTTAAGTTAACAAAGTCTCAGATGCCAAGAAGATTACTAAATGATAATGTAATGCCTGTAATATGTAACGCCTCTGTGCTTGTCAGTTGTCACCTCAGATCTGCGTGCGCTGCTATAAGTTCTTCCGTCAGCTGAATCGTTTTTAGATATTTTAACTCATCAATTCTGTAAGTGACCTCGAGCGCTTCCTTGTACTGTGATTTAACGTCAGTATACTCCGGTATTAACACCGGTAATTCTTGTTGACCTTGCACTTTTATCGGGACGGACGATAAGATCGGTCCATAGAAACCGATTTCACATTCGTCAACACAAGAACAATTGATGGGGTCCGAGCCTCCTGTGAAAAAAAAACAGTTTGTTTCTTACATAGAAATCACTAAAATCTAGTTTTTATTACATTGCTTAAATACAAAGAAAGAGCCATATGCCAGATTGCGCATTTATTAATAAGCCATTGTTGCAAAATAAGACACTACACAGCAACTATATAATGCAACACGAAATCTCAGAGCCGCTGCAATTAGCTAGTTCAGTGTGTATTCGCTTTAATAAAGAGTTATATCAACAAATAGTAAAACTCATAACACTTTAAATAGAATGCTACACGCATTTAACCCAGTGATATCACAACGTAATTAATCACATTAATATGTTTTGTCTGCATCGCCAAGCGCTTCCTTGTACAAGACGTTACACTTCTCGAATTTGTACAATTTGATTGTTCTCATAATTAAATAAGAACGGATTTTTTTTGCAAAATATTAAATTTGTACGTGTGGAGGTAGGTTATCGTTTCGTTGATCGCGGCTATCGTTTCTAATTGAATGTACCGTTGTCACCGTACTAGATCATGACATTGGATCGGTTTCAGATATTCAACTAGCGTTGGCCGTTACTCTCCCGATGTTTCCTGGTAACTACACCGTACTGCATATTCGATACCACCATGATACATTTCTGAAGCAACTAGTGTTAGATCAAAGGGTATAATGTCACTAGGGTTCATCCACTGCGCCCTGTGATGCCTCATAATGGTTCACAGAGGTGCGAGCGCGGGATGATAACGATTGTCAGAGGTAGACTTCACTTCTTGCAATTGAATATTTGATATTATTTTTGTGTATACAGAATATTAAAAAAAACTGGTAATATAATCTCGTGCCTGAATTGCGAGCAAAGTAACTTCGATTGTGTTACTACCAACTGAAAAACTGCTCAACAAAATATGCTGTTTAAGACATAAGCGTATATGTATGCGTTTCTTAGGTCCCTGTTAGAGATCAGCAAGGTGCTCGGCACCGCCGGTGTTCAGAGGTGGAAAGCGATGTCACCGCGGTGATGGAGGCGTGATGATCTCCTCTCCTCCGCCACCGCGGTGACCGGGTTCTGTAGGCGACGGTGACACCGCGGCGCGGTGATATCAGTGCTCACTGCGGTTGCAGCAATTCCGACCATTTGTCAGTTTAAATTCTAAATATATCGACATTGTAATAAACATATCGGGTTACACACTTAATCAGGCTCATCATAGACTATGCTATTTCTTTGAAGTTCAGATGGACTTTCTCTCTTCCTGCGTATGATGCGTTGTAAACCCAATCGTCCTCATTCAAACCATCAACAACGCACCCTAATTCACACCACAATAAACTGATCCTGCGCTGCGGGCTCGTATTGCTTGCGTACAAAACACAACGATAACAGCACATATATCAATGACTCGACAAATGGGAGAAGTGTTGTCTATGTTGCAACAGTCGGTGTTTTGACGCTTGTTCGCGGCTTGGCTGACCAACAAGATACCAATGGTTAATAGTTACAATTTTAACGAATGTTGATACATTGAAATAATGTGTTAACTGGAATGGTATTTATTTATTTTTTAATAAAATAGAATTGGTACGGGAATTGTCTTCATAGTGTGAAACATTGTTACAAAGATGGGTCTGACTTGATATTAAGATTTAACGGGGTAGGGTGGGATTTCATTTGACGATAACTGGTAGGGACAATTTAGATTCAACGGTGATGAAGCGGTGATGGGTTTTCATTTAACGGTGATGAGCGGTGATGGGTTTTGATTCAACGGTGATGCGTCGGGGCGGGTTTTAAATTTCGGATTATAACGGGAACCTGGTCGGGTCGGGTTTTGATTTCAACAAGAATGTCGGGTGCGGGTCTCGATTTAGCTACCCGTGCTGATCTCTAGTTTCTGTGAACTGAATTAAGCACACTAACCTGAGTAAAATATGCACTGGAAGAGCTGGTCCAAATTGCAAATCTTATAGAAGCCTAAGTCAAAGCAAGATAATAATATTATTCATCAAATGCAACATCATGCATCAGTACAACATAATATTATGCGGCTCGTATACGCTAGGGTCTTGGGAAGGGGTGAGGACTAAGACTTCACACTGCGGATATTTAGAATAAAATGGAAAATATATGTCTACAGAATTCACATAGTTAGAGTCAGAACAAAGATGCGATAATTATCCCCGGCAAGTGTCAAGTGCCCCAATTTTAAATACTGGCGACGCTGAGCAGTACTTTGCGGACAAATAGTGAAGACAATTCGGAAACGAATAAGCATTCGTTTTACAAATTGTCGTCACGTGTCAGTGATGACATTAACTTTCACTGTCTTTTAGCAAGGCTTTCGATTCCGTTCGGTGCTGTGCGTTGACAGTCTGTAGCTGGCACTACTAACAATACCAGACGCAATTTTCAACTGGGTAGCATACGTCTGTACTGGTGGAGAACAATGCACTAAGTATCTTGGGACACCTCGTTTGCCACCTTTATTGCCTATGTAATTCCAGGATAGCCATAGGGCCAACTGCATGTCTAATTATAGATTCTGATCTGAGATATGTACATTGTCATAACGATCTCTTTAACTTTTTGCATATGATACATATCTTATGATACCAGTATAATACTGTAATGAGAGGTCAGAAAATACCAAACGTGCATACTATTGCCTTCCAGGGCGATTTGAATCTAAACCATTCGAAATCAGCGGAAACCGTCTTCGTGGAGCCTAGATCAATAACGACTGTAATTAGTCATTTTCATACTCTTTTTCATGAATAAAGCGTGTTGACAGAATCAACAGTCAACAGTCATTTCAGTCTTGTAACGCTCATGTACCCTACAAACGGTCTTCGCCTCAAAAAATAATATTGGAGCTCATTACGCGAAATCAGTGTAGCATGGATTCATGCTTTGATCGATCGTGAACGAATAGACGGCTCTTTTGCAGATGTGGCCGTGCACGTTTTCTAAAATGTCTGTCAGAATGCAGAGAATTGTGCAATATTGTTGATAGCAAACTGTTGCAGGATGTTTTTGTCTAACTGTGAGCATTTTCTTTGTTGGCTCCTGGCGCTGTTAGTGAACACGATTTGAGACATGATCGAACTATCACATTGATGACTGCAAGCCTTAACTCTAGGAAGGCCAGGTTTTCGGTATACCTGAAAAGGCCAGCGGAGTCAATTCTATTTCAGACATATTTCATATTATTCAGACTCCTCGATTTAGACTATCCTGTAATCTAAGCAGGGATTTTCCCAGACCCTCTCCCAGTTTTTTTTTCATTCCAGTGGATTTGAGACACATCTTCAGTTTAATTTTTACGACCCCCTCCCCTGTTGGATGTTAACACCTCTCCTCGCTGGGGGTAATCAGGTTTGTAAGTAATTTTAGAAATTTAATATTTTATATGAGAGTTCCCCCCCCCCACGATAATGTCCATTTTTGTGTGGCCCTATAAACTCCTGCCCGGTCGTCATTTAAACTTATATTTTATGATAATATTGATATACATTTGGAAATAAATACAACATAGTTCTTTCATAAAAAGAGCATATATTTTCCAAGTGTTGTAGATTAAGCACTCGACTCTAATACAAACATAAGCAATATCCGTAATCCAAAATTAGAAAGCATTTAAAATAAAGTTAACAACAATATGCACAATTAAAGCACAACATGTATGTTGATATAATGAACTTTAAATAAATATGTTTTCAAAAGGAAATTATTTCCTGCGGCACGTTAAATAAGCTTCAAATTAATAAAAAATGCATGCTTGCTTATACCTGGATCGTGAGGCAGTTTGCAGTGGCAGACAGCAGCTAATGATTCCACGGCGCATTCGGCCTGACATTTAGCACGAGTGTATTTTTCAGACTCGTTGAAAAATGCCAGTGGCGTTGAACCGCACTTGCCCCAAGGATGCGGGAGACTGGTTGTCTACAAACACAAAGTGTAGAAACTCTAATGGATTGAACATCATTTAGTGAATGCTTTAATTCAATATCCGTATCTTTACTGGAACTTGTGCTTATAGGCAATATAGTTGAACCGATGTGCTTAATTTCGCCACGGATTTGAGCCATTTGACTATTTTGTATCTGAGTTCCAATAGTCCTTCACAGTTATTTAGGTCGGTTTACTGCATTGTGTTATTATAAAAGAAATGAGAACGATGTAGCTATTCAAATGATACCATAATAAATAGCAGTACGCGGAGGTTTCATCCCTGGATGTTTCAACCTCGGTGGTTTCATCACCAGTGGTTTCATCCCCGGTGGTTTCATCGCCAGTGGTTTCGTGCCCGGTGGTTTCATCCACTATATTTTCCAACGTGACACCAACGAAAATAATTTGTTTAAAATAATTTCAAACACAATTTTAAAAACTTAATTAATCTAAAATCTAAATGGCTCGATTTCCTATTGAAACGTGGAATCAAGTAGAAGCAGCAGGCGACGGTTCAGGGGATAGATACCTCATCACTCCATTGAATGATAATAAACTTGTGCTTAATTATTTGACAATCACTATGTTTTATTTGTATTTTGTATTTTATATTAGACAATTTCTTTTAATTAATTTTGGAGGCCTGGCACCAGCCTTATGTGGACCGTAAAATGTTTCGTTTTGTTTTATTTGATACTACCGGGGATAAAACCATCGGGGATGAAACTACCGGGGATGAAACCACCTAGTGGATGAAACCACCGGGGATGAAACCGGAGACGAAACCACCGTGGATGAAACCCCCGCAAACCTAAATAACGAACACATAAATATACATTGAAAGTTGTTCAGAATATATATATATATATATATATATATATATATATATATGTATATATGTATATATATATGTGTGTAGTGTTAATTAAATGTTATGTGGTTTTCACATATTATCAATGTGGATAGTGTCATTTCAAAAAGCAAGTATTATGCTATGATACAAGGAGTCAGTCATTGAATGGCATACGATGGTCTAAGCCAGCTCAGTTCTTAGTATTTGATCTAAGTGAATAGATACATACCTTTGTATAACCAATGGATGCAAATGTGTGCATCCCCGGAGATGCAGCAAAACCCAAATTTGACACTTCGGCGATATTTTCACGATCATGAAGATGTATCTAAATGAAAATTATGCATTGAATTTTATAATCGCTCGCAAAAAAAACGCAAGCAATATTGCATCGATATTTCAAAAAACCATCCTCATCATCATCATCATCATCATCATCATCATCGTCATTATCATCATCATCATCATCATCACGTATCAACTTCTAAAAGAAGGTTGACTACTGTGGGAATTCATCTTTTTCTATTTTTCAATATCCTCTTCACAATCTCATTAGTTCCTAGTCGTGTCCATACTATGATATCATCCGTCCACGTTATTCATGAGTGTTTATTGTACTGTGCATTCGAGAGCGAAATATCATAACCTTAACGCCAGCAAATTGTTCAGTGGCATCCAACTGATCATACTGTTCGACATTTAGTGTCAGTTGCAGGCCCGTTCTTTCACCTGAAATGAAACAAAAATAGTCAACACACTGATCCATTGCAATCGTCATTCCTAGTTCCGCTATGGGCTGGCTGCAATTTACATGATGCTAAATTTAATGCGTTAATTCATTCGTTGATTACTACATCTCATTTCGCATTGAAAATAAAATAACACATAATTTACTAGTGCAGCTTAACAAAGAATGAAACTATCAATAAAGAGTGGCTTGTGGGGATGCTGGAGAGCTTATAACGAATTTGCACTATATTTCTGGCACATTACAACTATATCTGCTGTTGCGACAGACATACTATACTATATTAAGGAACAAAATAACAGATTTGTATTAAGCTTTTGACTGGATTATGGATGTGCAAATAGAAGTAGCGCATGTTCTGAGTTTACGGTAATGAATAGGATGTTTACTACATATAGTGTTAGGATATAAAATAAATATTTATTTATTTATTTCTGTAGCCGCAAAGTATGCATAATTCGAATGTGCCATATACTGTATATATGATACCATCAGTAAACAAACTACGGTGGCTTTTCTGAGTAGTCGACTACGAATTCAGTTATGAAAAGGAAAGACAAACGATACTGATTGAACTAAATGTGATCACTTATGCATATGTGTTAAACTAGCATGCATAATAATGTACGATACAAATAATGTACAATAACATGATAAATGATGCATGATAACAATTAAATTATTAGTTAATAAAATATTCTCAAGGCGCAACGATAAATGGTATATATAAATCTTTATTTCGCCACTAGAGCAGAGAAGTACAAAATACAAACGTGCA
>JAQFYQ010001091.1:0-14186 GCA_034694885.1 Buchholzia appendiculata | reverse complement strand
GACTTGGTGCACGTCTTGACTTGGTGCACGTCTTGACTTGGTGCACGTCTTGACTTGGTGCACGTCTTGACTTGGTGCACGTCTTGACTTGGTGTTCACAAAATGCGTCATCAAGATTATCACGTGACACGGTGCAAAGGGGCAGTGTGCGTGCGTGTTTTCACACGCAAGTATGTTCGTCAGGTAGCACGTCTCACCGTCTGTTTGTGTGTGTCCGTCCGTCCGTCTCTCCGCGTACGTGTATGTTGTTTCTATCAGTTTCTCCGCTTGTACGTGTTACTCCGAGTCTCTCCTCCTGTATGTGTTCTCTGTGTCTCACTGTTTGTATGTGTCTCTCTGTCTCTTCGCTTGTACGTGTTTCTCTGAGTCTCTTCGCTTGTTTGTGTTTCTCTGAGTCTCTCCGCTTGTATGTGTTTCTATCAGTTTCTCCTCCTGTATGTGTTTCTCTAAATCTCTCCTCTTGTATGTGTTACTGTCAGATTATGCCGGTGTCCCCGGTGCATGTCGTCTGTCTCCCTGATTGCATGTATGTCGCCTGTCTCCTTGGCTGCATGTATGTCGTCTGTCTCCCTGATTGCATGTATGTCGCCTGTCTCCCTGGCTGCATGTATGTCGTCTGTCTCCCTGGCTGCATGTATGTCGTCTGTCTCTCTGGCTTCATGTATGTCGTCTGTCTCTCTCTTGCTGCATGTATGTCGTCTGTCTCTCTCTTGCTGCATGTATGTCGTCTGTCTCTCTGGCTGCATGTATGTCGTCTGTCTCCCTGACTGCATGTATGTCGTCTGTCTCCCTGACTGCATGTATGTCGTCTGTCTCCCTGACTGCATGTATGTCGCCTGTCTCCCTGGTTGCATGTATGTCGTCTGTCTCTCTGGCTGCATGGTGTATTTCCTGAATTGTATCTATCCGGGTTATTTGAGGACAAGATGAAACAGTGGGATTACAAGAGGAGCGTGAAAGCACGTTCGTTCCTTGACCGGATTTTTTCGCTCTATGCAGCTCACTGAATTACATTTGTTTAATGCCGCAAAGCAACAATCTGAAATATAACTGCTGCTTATTATCAATGCGTTATGCTTGTTGTCACTGCTTTCTGCTTATTGTCACTGCTTTATGCTTATTGTCACTGCTTTATGCCTATTGTCACTGCTTTATGCTTATTGTCACTGCTTTATGCTTATTGTCACTGCTTTATGCTTATTGTCACTGCTTTATACTTATTGTCACTGCTTTATGCTTTTTGTCAATGCTTTATGCTTATTGTCACTGTCATACATTTCAAAAACTTTCAAACCAAATACGGAATCTTCGCGAAAACTTTACTATTGCTTTCTCCTGCAACAGAACAAGGTCTTATCCCAGTACAGAGTCGTATCCCAGGACATGGCAATATACTGTATGTCCAAAGATGAGGTATTGTCCCAGGACAACAGCGAAAAACCTGCCCCCGTGACTCTGTTCTCGGGACAAGGTCATGGGTCAGTATCAAGTCTTTTATCTAGGACAAGAATCTGTCTCCAGGACTGGATCCTACCCCAGGACCAGTTCTTTGGACAGGGGAATAACCAGTTCATGGGCACAGGATTAGGTTCACTTCATGGGGACAGGATTAGGGTCACTTCATGGGGACAGGATTAGGGTCACTTCATGGGGACAGGATTAGGGTCACTTCATGGGGACAGGGAAATAACCTGTTCATAGGGACAGGGGTAGGACCACTTCATGAGGACAGGGGAAGGTACCTGAGTTCACTGCTGGCACGAAATATAAATCCTTTTGTTGGCGCCATTGAGAGCTTCTTCAAGTTATTTGATACGCTGAATCATGCGTAATATTAACTTGTGAAATATCCTTTAAATTTTCTTTTTTCTTTTTTTTCGTGTCAGTTGAATAGCTGTTGAAAACATGAGACGACTCTAACTGCGGGGTCGTAATCATGATGGTGTCAGGCGACGTGGGCTTAATATTTTGCAGACGCTTTTTCCAGTAGTTTTTCTCTTTAAACTGTGATCTATTAATGCTAGTGTGTGCATTGTATATAATTTACTGTAACATAATTCCCAACTCGGCGTATCGCAAAGCCACAAGCTGCTTGTCCACACTTTGTAATCAACTATAGCCAATCATCGAGTTTCTTGAAGGGACGAGAGTTCAGCCAACTCGCTCCATGAATTTTCTGCAATTTATAACTGACTACTCTCCGTTTCATGGCTTTAGCTGATATATTAATATAAAAAAAGACCTTCAATTAGCTCGTGAACTGATGATTGCGCTTAAAACGTCGTCGGAGCTGAACCTATTTGCTGACGAGTACACTTCATGCACCCGCGACTAGCTTTGTTCTTTGACGCAGTTTAAGTCGCCAGCGTCATCAAGTCGTCAAGTCGTCAGCATTAAATCGTCAGAGTCAGCGTAGTGAAATTATACCGATCAGGGATAATTGTATCTAGAATTGGCCATTGAAGACAGCAAACGTTTAAAAAGCTGCGAATCGTGACCGCTTTATGTTACGACGATAATCCGCTCGGATTGATGTTGAATGCGACTTGCACAAATGTGTTGAGAATGTAATGCACAAATGTGTTGAGAATGTAATGCACAAATGTGCTGAGAATGTAATGCACAAATGTGTTGAGAATGTAATGCACAAATGTGTTGAGAATGTAATGCACAAATGTGTTGAGACCATGTTGAGCATTCGTACGAAGATTTTTGCTTCGATTATTATACATGGGAGAGTTATTCATTTCTTTTTCTTATTAAACGATTTTTGTGATATTTTCAAGATTTTTCAAACCCCTCAGGACTCAAGATTTTCTTCTATGGAAATTGTCATCTCTGTTTCGATTTTCAGTGGATTTAGAGCCTACAAGGGACGCATGCAGTGTCTGATGTCGAAGTGTACAGGAAATTGGGGCGTTCCCATGATAGTCTACCAAAATTCCATTGCAGTGACTTTACTCTTGAGTTGTTGTTTACATAGTGATCTCGCATCATCCAATTTTTTAGCTGACTCTGCAAAAGGGAATTATTGTAAAAGTGATAGCAGAAGCCGAAAGGGAACAAAATACGTACATTTCGTTTCCGGTTTGAACAGTTTTTAAAATAGGCCTACTATCGAAGCAAAATTGATCAATATTTTGGATTAAAACATGCACTGACAGCCAATCATTGCTTGTCTAGACGGCGGTCAACATATTATCTCAGGCAACTGTTTTTTTTTCTCCTGCAGAAACTACTTGGACCCGTTGAGCTTATTGCGTCAGCAAATATGGATAAGAGATTTCCTATTCTGGACGGCGCCGATACATCATAATATTAATTAGGGCTACCACTCGTAATGATGCCTGCAGTATATGTTATTGCGTTCGTCTCTACGTTACGATACCGTACCGAATCCCCTCAGAGTCTGGCAGCCCCCTTTGGTATAGTCCGAGCTATCACGCTGGGGCGTTCACTGGTCTCAGCGGAATGGCGGGGGAACTGTGGGGAGTGGGGACGCAGCGGTAGGAAGGGAGGAGGTAGAGGTTGAATAATGCATGGAGGAATCGTTAATCTCGATCAACGAAGCTGGAACGACGTAAAAGACAGACAAGAAACAAACCTCCGTGTATACTGCAGTCGGCAGATAATAATATATAGAGACAGAAAGAACTGGGAAGAAAATCAATAAGCGAACGAAAGTAAAGATACACCTCTCAACGACACTTAGATTTGCATCTAGGCAACGAATGAGTTGTATACAGGGAATTCATCGGATATCAAGAACTTTGAGAGATGAACAGAAAATTTCCTATTGTTGTTTACGATCTTAAAGATCAGCCTATGATTTACAGGATCTGAATTTAACAAGATTACGTGAAAATTTATTTATAGCCTTTCATCTACTGTATATCAAGTGTCCGACAATTGTCCCAATTTCAAACGTATCTATTTTCTCGAAGCATTAGGATATCGTGATATTCGAGTTGTAGCCGGTGTCTCGTGTTCAGTCCACAGATATTAATTCGAAAACTGGTTAGGATTGACAAACGTCAAGCCAATAGAGTACTTTAAAAACTTAATCAGTGGTCTTCGCTAGAGAAATCTTTCATCAGTGGTCTCCGCTAGAGAGATCTTTCATCAGTGGTCTCCGCTAGAGAGATCTTTCATCAGTGGTCTCCGCTAGAGAGATCTTTCACGAGTGGTCTCCGCTAGAGAGAACTTTCATCAGTGGTCTCCGCTAGAGAGATCTTTCATCAGTGGTCTCCGCTAGAGAGACATTTCATCAGTGGTCTCCGCTAGAGAGATCTTTCATCAGTGGTCTCCGCTAGAGAAATCTTTCAGAGACACTCATATGATAGATGTATGAAGATGCGCGAAGTCAAGAATCTATGAAGTTTCATGTTTCATGAAATTATGAATGATTGTAAATTCATGAGTTCACGTGTTCGCATATCTGGTTCGAATGACATTATTTGTCTGGTTGAAATGTATAATGTGATAGTTATCATAAGGTATTTATATTCGACACTTAGTACTCATAAGATAACTAGTACTTGTAAGGCACATAAATTCATAAGATATCTAGTAACTTAAGTTAAGTGGTGCCCACAAAGTTGAAAAAAGGTATAAGTAATAATGATGTGATTGAACATTATTTGTCTGGAAAAAATCAATTATAATACAGCCAATAATTGGTCATGAATTTATAATCGATCGTGTTGTATGTTGCACAGACAATTGAATCCAGTTGAATTCTTCACGAACAAACCCTAGGTATGCTGTTAGCAGTGCACTACGCTGCTGCTGTAACTTACTGAACAACCTTTACTTAGCTGATCAAACAGCTTACTTAGCTGTTAGAACCTGCCGACGATGCTTGCCCCGACCGCCATCACCCTCCGTCGGCCTAGCGGCGACTCGGACCTCATCATAACCCGGCTCGACTGCGGACTGGACGGCGTGAGCGCGACCAGGGACCGCCGTCCGTCCGAGGGAGGACTACTGCTGGTCGGCAACGGGGGATCACCCTGCTCGTCCAGACCATCATCAACCGGGGACATTTCCCAAGGACACCGGCGCTACGATCTGTCCGGATCCTACCGCGGAGGTCCGGGCAGTTCCGGGGCGTCGACACCCCCTTCCTGCAGCGATGACGGAGCCACGAGCGCTGGAACGCTGAGTCCTATAGGGAGCCCTCGACGCCGGTCGTCCTGGGCGTATAGGACGGACGATATGAGGAAGGAACTGGAAAAGATTGGGTCAAGACTGAAGAAGGCGAGGAATAGTTTGAGAGGGAGTGCCGACTGTCTGATAGCCAAGATTCACAGGCGCAGAAAGTCGTCTGATCTCAGCTGGGAACAGATTGGAAGTCGGCGTTTCAATGTCGACCTTGATGATGGCAAGGTAAAATCTGTTTCGTTCCCTTTAATATTTACAGATATTTTCTATCGGAATATTTTTTAGTGGATTATATGTGTAATAATTGAGGTGGTCCGGGCAATCATAAATGCTAAAAGTATTAAAATAGATTTAATAATAAAATAAATGTATCTGAATTGGAAAAGATTCATTAATTAAATAAATTTGTCTGAACATGCCACATAAGTAATAATATGTATGAATGAAAGCACTCGCTCATGCACTTTCTACACGTACAATTTCTAACACATTACAAGTATCTGTGCAAAAATGTATATACTTATGCAACATATAGAAATAATGCACATACTATTAATTTTTGAAGATGCACGAGTAGATCAAGCACGTTTTCATTATAGGATTATGTTGATAAGGCAAGTATTACGATGGAAATTATTACTTAGACTAGGGATAAGTTTTTGAGGGTGAAGTGATTTGGTATGAATCAATTGGTCGGCTAACAATTTTCGCGAATGCAGATTATTTGATGAAAAACACTGAACACGAAAATATGAATGAATAAAAGAAAATAATGGAGAGAGGTGTTTGACGCCGTAAACCTTCCGGAAGGCAGATCAATGATGATAATAAGCCT
The DNA here is from genome assembly GCA_034694885.1 of Buchholzia appendiculata. Lineage (NCBI taxonomy): Eukaryota > Metazoa > Annelida > Clitellata > Enchytraeida > Enchytraeidae > Buchholzia > Buchholzia appendiculata. Next base: position 8,188 of record JAQFYQ010001091.1, on the reverse strand, counting down.
GTTTTCTCTCTTTTCTCGCCAAGCAGCCTGATCTATGTAATTTCACGGGAATTGGTTTGCTAGAGATAGAAATATTTGGCTAATCAGCAAAGCTGTTTATGAGATTTTCGGTCTAGTTTCGTTATTTATCGAAACGTGGAGGATATACAGGAGATTATTGCGCTCTTTCCCCAACAGCATTCTATCATTTCTCTCTCGTCTCTAACTCCCCATAGAACCTCCCCCTCACTCTCTCTCTCTCTTTCTCTCTCCCCCTCTCTCTCTCTCTCTCTCTCCCTCTCTCTCTCTCTCTCTCTCTCTCTCTCTCTCTCTCTCTCTCTCTCTCTCCCTCTCCATTGTCCATGGGAGGCACCAGACTTGCTTAAATTTGGGGATAGCATAATTGGCGTGAAAGTAGTTTCTAACTTCGGGAAGGTCTGACGGTACGATCTGACGATCTGAAGGGAACGGGAGGATTTTTTCTAACGGCGACACAATTTTTCCAAATATTTGGGTCTGAAATCCTCAAGCTCCTGATATGTCGTTTATCTCTGTTGTCTTTATTTCACTGTAAGTTAATAGCGTACACTGCAGTTCCGTCCATCTCGTTCGACACACTACTGGACTAGAAACATCGTAAACATTTATAGACTTGATTGCCTCGGTATGGTAACATGGCCAGGTAGACTGGTCACGTGACGAACTCTAATTAATGGCTGACTGTCGACGGAAACCTCGCACCACCACGTGATGCTGCACATCCACCAATGGGGGGGGGGGGGCGTGGAGGGAACGCCTGCCTCGGAAAAACCCACTTAGAGACGGAAGTGGTCTATCGACTACGAGGGACTGCATAAATCTTAATGACTCAAATTGAACAACAAGTAATTCCAGTTGCATGGAACACTGTCATGGGAATTACGTCTTGGATTTCTTCCAGAAGAAGCGTCGTGTTTGTGATCTGGCAGTTCAATGCCGTTCCTTCGCTGTGGAGGAACAACAATGCCGCGCTAACTACTGCCGTTGTACCTGAAACCGAATAGTTTATCGTCATTTTCTCCTAAGAGCTCGCGCACTTTAAACTGCGACAGTCTATTTATTCTTATTTAGAGAGGAGTAGCACAGGGACTCTGCAGAGAAACAAAACAACGTGAATAGAAATGAGAGAAAGACAGACAGATAGACAAACAGACAGACAGACAGACAGACAGATGTACAGAGAAACAGACCGATACATAGACCGATAGATTCAGATTGATAAAGAATAGATGCGGAGAAATACAGAAAGCAAGATAAGATGGGTATAACAGAGCGAGAGACAGTGAGACAGAGCAGAGGGGCAAAGAGTTACAAAGATCAAAACAGAAAGCGAGAAAGACAGGGATACAAAGAGAATGGAAAAGATTGAGACAGAAAGTGAGAAAGACAGATTAAGAGAAAAAAGAATGAGGAAAAGAAGCTGAGGGAATTTCTTGAGTTTCTTCCAGCTCTAATTATATCCACAAATATAATATCCATTTCGTCATAGACTCATTTGATGACGTGATGCTGATTTAAAACAGGAGCGTGAAAAATTATATGGAAATCACCAGCTCGTGTTCTCTTGTTTGAATGTTTTCCACCAGAACAATCTATAGTATTTGAAAAGCCCACTTACAAATCGAGATGCTTTACAGCTTCCTATTTCATTACTTCCTTTTACTATTTAACCCCATTATACTGTTCGACCCTGCAGTCGTAGTACGAAAATAGAAACTCGATTAAGCTTTGTAAGCTAGGATTTTGCTAGCAAATTTAAAAACAAAAATAAATTGTTCTATTCCAGTTCCATACATTTATTCAGAATATAGAGTGTTATTTCTGCGCTTAATAAAATTTCAAAACAAAAATCCAATTCTATAACAAAGTTTCCAATTTGTCGTCGTTAGACAAACGAATACGTCTGAAAATAACTATGCATTTTAAAAAAATTATGTGAAATTCATGTTCAAACCCTGCAAAGTACTATGGAATTCGAACAGTTCTCCCCTCCCCCTCATCGATCCAAATAAAAAAAATGCTTCAAGCGCAAATTCGAAAACTCGGTTGACATCATTATCTGCTTTAAAACAATCGAACCATATTTCGCTCTTAACTTCCTTTTTCGCGCAAACAGAGAGAAAAAGTTAGAAATCGTGAATTCTCTTCTGTTTTTGACAATAAGGGCTTCCAATTTGGCCCACGAGCAGCAACGTTCATGACGCACGACACGATAATTGAAAGCATTTCAGTCCTGATCGATAGCTCAGTCGATTAAATCCCATTGGCGTATAGAGCGAGAGCACTTATTTCCGCTGATTAATACCGCTACTTTCACTCTCTTTCTCTTTCTCTCTTTCTCTCTTTCTCTATTTCTCTCTTTCTCGTCATTACGACGTTGACATGATTTTTGCTTGCATTCAAGTCTTTCTAGTTTCTCTTTATGGACGTGTCGTGCCGTTCAGCGTTTTTATTTTATTTTATTGCAATTCACGCGTTTTCTTCCCTTTGCTGTGACAATCTGCTTCTGATTATAATTGTAATTAACTTATAAAATTTTCTCATTTTTCGTTTGACCCCAAGTCTATATGGATATGCACGCGATATAATACACGAACAGTGTACTGCAGTTGTTGAATAATTGAAATCAAGGTTACCAAATTAATCGCACAATTGCAGGATTGTGTCAAAATTTACTTCGATGTAACATTAAACAGCATAGCTAATATGGGGCCGTTCTAATATGATGTCACGCATTTTTTCAGCAGTTTGACCCCCTCCTCCCATTGTCACAAACTGTCACAGCTCACGACACTCCCTAAATAATGATGTCACAATTCTCAAACCCCCCTCTGTTTGAAAAATTCTGACGAGCGGGGGGGGGGGAGGGTGGCGGCGATCAAAAATAATCCAAAATGTTTGACAAAATCCAGAAAAATCTAAAATTTCTGAAAAAAGTCAAAAATTTCTGATTTATTTTATGCGTGATATCACGTCAGGCTAAACCCCCTCCCCCTTGTCACAAATTGTCACACTTCAACGACCCCCCATTCACCCTGCGTGACGTCATATTTGAATGACCTCTATACGGTTATAAATCAGAAAAGCAAAAATACAACTTGCTTTCATCAAGTTCATCTTCCAGTCGTGTGGTTTGAAAAATTATTTATTATAAATGCAAATAGAGGGTAATGAGATCAAAACCTATTGATCATCAATATGACTAAAAATTATATTCTCTACAAATTAGTACGGTAGTCACTTTCAGCTTTAGTCGAGACGATAATATATCTGGCGTTGAAATATGGCGTCGTCTGCCTCAGATATTGCCCAGATCAGATATTTCTCATAGAATCTGTGTCGACTTCCGGTTGCTCCAGATTAATTCGCTCAACATCTTTAACGACATCGCGACATCATTACAATTTATTAGTCATTATTTAATATTGAAAAACAGGACAATATGTAATGCAGGCAATGCACATGTTTATAAATAACGTATGGGTATAACCACAGGCCAATTACGATATGTAATTATTCATACGGTACAGAATGTCAGGAAAATGTTCGAAAAATCTGAGTATTTTTAAAACCAGAGTGAGATATTTGAGACGCTCGACGTCAAATTTTTCAGACGATATGTTCGATAACATCACCACTGGATACTACTCCAGATCCATTGTTGTTCTGTATAATAGTTCAGATGGTTCAAGACGTTGTTCAAATTATTGAGAGTAGATTTTCTCGTCTACGTCGCGCTTAACTAATAAAGGCCAAAATGGACAACTGCAATGTCCAGATTTATTGAATCCCTGGATTTGCGCGACGAATAAGTTGAACCGGAAGTACTTCGAGTGTAAAACTGACTCGCTCTTAGCTCTTATCGAAGTTTCTTTATTTCGTACGACAATCAATTGTCTTAATGTGACTGGAAGATAAAAATCAAAAGGACTTATACGTTTTGAGTGCGTGGCCGCTAACTTGGCGTTCAATCCATTTACTGGACGGACCCGTGAGGTAGTGAAACTCTCGAACGCTCCAAGTGCCCTCTGAGTCATCGCGCTGAGAAAACACTCACTCGCCAGAGGGCGGAGTACTTACCGAGGCTCTGGAGAAAATATGAAGATATTTATTTACACAGATCACCAGGTAGACCTACTGTTCACTGGGAATAGGAAGTAATCAAGGGTGCAATCAAGTTCAGCATGACTCAAGAGTCGCCGGTTGGGCGGTTTCCACTTGTGATTTTTACCAAATGTCTTTTTACAATATGTAACAGGATTTCTTAGCAATTTCATTGCCGGTAATATAGTCGATCGGAATTTCCATAGAAGATCCCATCATTGAATGGGGTTCTCGTATAAAGGAACTAATTTGTCTTTGTTAGTAACATTAGTGCATGTGACGCAGAAATGGCGTTCTTTCAAGTGGTAATGTATAAGAGGCAGTCAATTATAAAGGTAACGTTTTGTAATGCACGATTCGTGCCGTGTCATGACCATTCAGTATAACATGTATAATTAGTATAATTCAGTATAATTTAATACTTATGAATTCAAATGTCGTATTTGATTCGCGGCCATTACACTTTGTTTATGCAAGCGCACTGAGGTATGGTACCGCAAACGTAACATGATGCACGCAGGCCTACTTAAGGCATACATATAATTATGTTAGTCAGCTGACTATTATCTTAATGGATCTGGATGAAAATAGGAATTCGCTGTTAAAACATCAACAGCCCGAGTATTCAATGTGATTTCATCTAAATTTATTAGTAGGCTGGAAAAACTATTGTCCCTTATATAGATTCTTTGATGTTTTTTTAACGCATTTCTCATTCCAAGTCCAATGCTGGAGGTTTTCAGCGGTGGATCTTATTATTCGTCGCGACACAAGTTTCGACATCGAAATTCAGATCTGTAGTATTCAGTACTAATTGCATTTGCGCCTCAGATGCGATGTTCAGAAAGATGTGACCCCGCCCCTCCCCCACCCCCACCCTGTCACACTGAAGGATTATTGCTGAAACACAAAGAGGTGGGGCTGTACTGTATACCTTCTCGTTTCGCAAAGCAACAACGTGCGGGACGTGATATCACCCGAGGATGCATATTAAGGTTTCAGTACAGTGTTCCAAGGATGGACGACTATTTGTGTTCAGGAACGATGCTATATATAGTTTCTTAACTTCGAAGCGTGAAATAAGTATTAAAGCGATATGGGGAGATCAATAATTATTGTTGTTGTCTTCGAACGTTGGTCACATTCAATATTTTAACGAAATTCAAATATTAAAATAGATTCTCAAATAACACCTTATAAAAGTGTAAAAATTAATAGCATTTATAAATGTATGGATTATTTTATAAAAATAATACTGTATTTCGAAAGAATAATAGTTTAACTTGATGATGATGATGATGATGATGATAGTGCTCTGTCCGAAGATAGGTCCTGATGATGGTTATTTGTCTTACGTATTACTACGCACGACTTAACCACCGACCGACTAGGCCAGATGAGCACGGGTGAGTGGCCAAAGGTCTTTCACACACATCACTCCAATCCTATATAAGTCTTTCTACACTAAGGCCTATTATCTTTCTGCCCTTCACGCATAGATCTATACTGTCGATGAAAATCACACACAGAACCTATAAATACAACCAACAACTTGATCCTTACCTGGCTACTGCTCTCACAAATCGTAAAATAGGGAGATGCGCGTGTCAAACAAATATAAGTAGGCCTAGTAATAAAAAATAAAGAATAACATAGCAAAACAAGACACTTTAATTCAGTGATGTAATACGAACGAAGAATGATGTATAAATTTAATGCAGAGAAAATAACACCATAAACAGGGTATAGAAAAAGGTAGGATGTAGAAAAAGGTAGGGTGTAGAAAAAGGTAGGGTGTAGAAAAAGGTAGGCAGTAGATAATAATCAGACTTCAGATTATAATTTATAGGAGTAGATTACACTGTAGATCATGCTCGACCGATTAGGCATGAAGCTGAGATAAAAAGAATAATTAATACAAAGCTGATACAGCTACCCATCCTACCTAAATCGTTCCTGCCCAGCGGTGTCCCAGATCTGTAGTTTGACTGACTTGCCTCCAACGTTGACGACCTTGCTTCCAAACTCTACGCCAATCGTGTGACTCGAATCCTGCCGGACTAACAACATCAAAAAGATTGTGAAAGATGTTGCCATAACAGAAATAACAGAAATAACAGATATAACAGAATAACAGAAATACTAAGCATACATAACATAACACAACATAATACATAACATAACATAATACATAACAGAAATAACAGAATAACAGAAATACTAAGCAATTCTATGCATGGCACAGTTTAACAGCCACAGGTTCGTCAAGCTTGATGTGAGGTGCTGTAACCCGAGAAGCTAGAAACTGATTCGGCATCATAAGTCAAATACTGATACTGGCTTATGTAGTACCTGATGACTAACCAATCCCATCATTAAAAGCAAAAAGCGCATTCAATAGCAAGCCGAGTCATTTTCTATGACAAGCAAGGAATATTTTAATGAGCAAGAGGTCATGTTCCAATACTGCCGTGATGGGTGGGATTACTCTTGTGGCGCCTTAAAGACAAGAGGAAGTAGTTAAACAAAAACTAACAGTCAAGCGAAAAGTGATTTCAAAAATTTTAAATTATTATTCTTGATTATGACTAAGATGACCTCAGAAATGACGATATAAACACCACTACAGCAAAGTTATCTTATTCATGACATTGATCACTGTAACCCTTCATACGATATTTTTTACACTGTAAAGGCATTGCTGTAAACTGTGTTTGCACAGTTCAGAAATTTGTTTATCAATTATTGATTAAAATGATCCTCGCTTTAGTCACATGACTCAGTTGTGATAATACACCATTACAGCCCTCATCTGTACATACCTTAACAAACACACATCAAACATACACATCAAACATACACATGAACGACTAATGAATAAACAAGAGAATGCACGAATGACAATGCACGAGAGAATGCACGAATGTCGATGCATGAGAGAATGCACAAATGTCAATGCACGAGAGAATGCACGAATGACAATGCACGAGAGAATGCACGAATGACAATGCGCGAGGCAAAATGTATAAGGCAACGCACGACTGTCTTGTACATTAATTCTAATTGTGGTAAATGCTTACACTTGTTTTCGATGAACTGATGCAGTATGCATGACTTGCCGGTGCCCGCACTTCCGATCACAAGAAACTTGAAGAGATAATCTGCAAGTACAACACATTGCTTCAAGTCACAAACAATAGTATCTGTGTTCACGTAAAGACCAAGTTTTAAATACACATACCAGAGGTAATCTCAACAAAGGACTACAGAGGTCCTTGTATAGAGCAATGCATTTATTTTTTTGTGTTTTGTATAATTATTGTTTCAGCATTTTGTATTGTCATTATTTTTGTTTTGCATGATCATTTTTGTATCATTATGATTGTTTTGGAAATAAATATGACTCACCACTACAGATACCAATGATAACATCTATATGAAATAGAGTAGCAAGTACTTTGGATCTATTTGCCTAACTAATCCATTTGACCCTTACTACAACTTATCGATTTTATTGTAATGTATTCAACCATTCAGTAATAAAGATGAAAACAAGGCTACACTAATAAAAATGACAAGCAATAAAAACATTAAAGGACAATTAAAGGACAATTAAAGGACACTATATAGCAAGAACAAGAAATACTACAGAATAAATATAAATACATTTAGTCAAAATAAAGAAAATATATCAATTAGTGCAATCAAAGACTTACCATAAGTTTCTGACATGTTTGCACCAAGGCCGTACAGACAAGCGTCAGTCAGCTGTCACGTGACTCCACCCTAACTTACGGATTTAGGATAAATAAAAACAAAAAACAAATATATTCCTAATATATTCTTATAAAAAATGTAAACAACATAGATTCAGCAAAACAACTAGAGCACAACAGTGCTGCCACTCACTATTTTCCGAAATACGCGGCTAGATTCTAAAGGCGACTAGTAACTAGAGCTGAGTCGATCCTCGATACTAGTATCGAGGATCGAGATACTTCTCAGGATCGACGGCCGATTCTCGATCCTGATACTTCAAAGGACCGGGACAGATATGGGATCGAGA
>JAQFYQ010001090.1:0-14192 GCA_034694885.1 Buchholzia appendiculata | reverse complement strand
ATACAATTTCCTATAATTATTAATTGCTTATTGGCCTAGTATGTATTTCCACAAAATTTATTTGGCCAACGACAAGAATGGAACAAGTGTGTGTACTTTAAAAATTATTCCCAAATCAAATGATTATTTTATATGCATCAGAATGAATCGGAATGAAAATTTTAAATAAAACACTAAATTAATTTCATATGTATTTCACAGAAAATTTTGCCTGAAATATGCGTCATATTACGTTTTAGTCGTCGCGGGTCGGGTCGGGTCAGAAAGTCCGTGGGTCGGGGTGGGTCGGTCATTGTCCGTGGAAAGTCCGTGGGTCAGAATTTTTTAAGTGACCCGCGGATCGGGTCGGGTCTGGTCAGATGCTCAGTGGGTCGGGTCGGGTCAGATCAGAAAGTTCGTGGGTCGGGTCCGAAAAAGTGACCAACGTCCAACTCTGCAATACCGAATTCCCAAATGCGGATAAGTAAAAAGATCGATAACAAGAAGACCAGTGTCGCAAACCAAATTACAAACGAATCGGTTGTACTAATCAGTTGATGAACCAAAAGGTCGATTGATCAGGATAATCATAACATAATTTGAGGACCTTCAGAAAACGATTGGCGATCCACCTATCAAAAAATTTAGAACATTTAAAATATATTATTATTTAGAATAAAGTGGCAAATGCGCCCACCACTTAACTACAGGCGCTGATTTGCTAATCAAGGTTCAATATATCAGTGATAGTGCAAATATTTCCGGTAGGTGGTCAGAAATTAACTGGTTTAATCTACACTATCGTATTCCACGATCATAATAATATTATATTATATACAATCACAATCCATACATTTATAATCTAAGATTATAATCTATGCGATCATAATCATCACGATAATGTTCTACTTTGATTACCTATACCATATTTTAACGATTATAAATAATATAATGATTAGAAATGATTTAGTTAAAAGAGATATTATTGAAATAAATGAGACTACACTTTTAATTCGACGGCCTTTAACTTTAAGCAGCTGCTCGACGCCATAACAAGCATTTGCTCTCGTCAATCCATCAAAGTTAAGGTTCAGTCAAACGTCTCAGATTGAAAAATTATTTCAACACGGAACATGTTGAAATTAACCTTAGAAGACTCGAAAAGAGTATTTACGAATTAATGAATCTAAAACACCCTTATTGCTCAAGTGACGAAAAGTTTGTTTGATCCTCGTGTAATGTTATTGCTCTCCTCAAGCTTTGTGCGGCGCGTACTTGATCAGGATGAGGTCAAGTGCTGATCGTGTACAGGTAAAATCTGTTCAGTCTCTGATCAAGTGGTGATAAACCTAAATAGGCCAATAGTAGTAGTAGCAGTATTTATTTCTTCAATGTCAGCAAGCATGGTTCACAATGATCACATCCGAAATGATTTATTTTTTATTACAGTGCATAGAGTCATTGAAACCGCTACTAGAGAGACCAAAAGGACTATCAGGCCATTAACCTCAAGTAGAATATGCATAATTGATAGACCAAGTTTATAAATTGCATTAAAATACTACAGCAATTGGAACAGAAAATATGTCAATAATAGGAAGGTAAAAGAAAATAAGATGAAACGACGAAGAAAAAGACCAGGAGAAAGAAAAAGTTGTTATTCAAGTTCCCAAATGGAGTATTTCAAAATGCACCATTGTTCTTTTGCTGAATATAAAGAAATCAAAATATCTTGCTTACTTAACTTGAATAGACGCCTCAAATTCTTCCCTTTGCTGAGGTCAGGTAGAACATCGATCGCGTCAAACAAAGGAAAACATGTTGGTAAATCTATCGAAAGTTGAAACATGCAGGGTGGAATCTGTACCGGAGGAGAGGGCGGGGGTTGGGTCCGGCTCCTATGGCGGATGGCACGACCCCACACCTTTTTGTTAAATTACTTGATGGTGGTTTACCTAATCCTGCATGGTCGTCACTCGTCACCCCCTGCCATAGTCTGACCCCACACCTATTTTTCACAAATAAGCATATTTAAAAAAAGCGATAAACGATTACGATTACGATGCTAATGTTGAGCATGTATACGCTAAAAAGAACGTTCGAATATGTACGTATTATACTAAATGAAATACTTCTGTGTATTCTATTTTTAAGAACGCTTATCTGTAGCCGAAACAGTAATTATTAAATTTCCAACACACCGAGTACTGGATGCGTGCTCACTGCAGCAATGTCATTTCTGGTCTGAATTTCCGTCTAAGTAGTTTACTGATTTGGGATACATGATCTTCTCGATAATAGCTCTATGATTAAACTATTTCCGGTAGGCAGAAAAGCCTATTAGACAGTATAAAATACCTATGGATTGCGCAATAACGATTCAAATTTCGCTCCAGAATAAAAAAATTATTTGAGAATCTAAAATTACTGCACGCAATCACACACTAGACAAACAATTAATGTTTGGCACAACATATAAGTTATATTTATTTTTTAAGAAATATGAAGTTAGTGCGCAATTCATTGCCATTTTATACTGTGTAGCAGGCCTTTTTGCAACCGGAAATAGTTTAATCACAGAACTATTATCGAGACGATCGTGTATCCCAAATCGGTCTATAATAATACTGCAAAATCAACACGTCCATAGAGAAAACTACGACAATGAAGGACAATAAAACAAGCACTCAGGCTGGAGTAGCAGTGCGACGATCTGCCACTGAACGCAGAAGTACGACTAACGGCTCAATACATAGCCTAATACTTTGTCCCAGTTGCACTGAAACATTGAAACACTGGGTTGATGAAGATCAGTAGGGTTGGATATAATGCAGGGGATCGGTCGCCGAAACTCACTTGTCACTGAAGACCCGCGTAAAATCGCTTTCCCTGTCCAGAGAATAACTGTGACAGTCCAGCGAGGGAATGCTGCCCAACTGCAAGAATCGTTACCGACTGATTCCGACTTCTACCCTTTTGTCTAATTTTATCTAATGATCGACTGAGAGTCTGCAATCATTAGATAACTTTCATGCTTTTATAAAGTGAAAATTATTGCATAATTGAACTGAACATTTTTTACTATTGCTTCTGTCTTGGTTATTGAGCTAGTTTTATGGACTGATAGACTCTTGCTTTTTACTCCTCTAAAACCCCCAATTAACCTTAGTTATGAATTTTCACTCTATTCTTGTTTCTATACATAATAAACAAATCGGATTAACTGGTTTAATATTTTAAACAAATAATTGCCTTCGCATTCCATCGTCAGTGAAATACGGCTCGGCGCACAGCTCATTTCTGCATTGCAGACATTCTTCTGTTTGGGTTACAAATACACATTCTCAAAGTAGAATACATAGTAATGTTCAATTGTTTAGAATATGTGCATATTCAAAAGTTTTATTTCAGCGTAAACACTCTTTTGCATCGTCATCGTAATCGTTTAGCGCATCTATTTAAAACACGCTTCAGCGCGGGATTTGTGAACAAAATAGGTGTGGAGTCGGACGATCGGGGAAGGGGTGGCGACGGTCTAGAAATAGACAAACCCAACCCCCTGGTCACTTTTTAAAGATGTGGGACCGTGGGAGTCATGCCATCCGCCAGGGGTTCCTAACCCCCGACAAAGAATGTCGGCATGTTTCAACTTTCGAAAGATTTACAGACATGCCATTGTATTCCTAGGTTTGACGAAATCAATGCTCAGCAATGGGGTGAATCTGATGAAGCCTAAGTGAGCATGAGATTTAGCCTTATACTCTCTATGTTCTGAAAACGGGCAAAGTGCATCTTGAAATAATACACTTGCGAACAGCATCACTAGGCCAACTTTCAACTTATGTTAACTTTCCAGGAAACTTTCACAGGCCGTGCCTTACTACCATAAATCATGCAGATGTGCATTCGAGTGTGATGTATTGAAGACCATTTGAGTCCTCCACTGTACAAAGGCCTAAATTGCATTCATGTGCATTGCATCGAATAAATATCTAAACTTTCACATTAAAGATGAATTTTAATTAAATGTTGAGTGCTGTGGACATTGAATATCTTACAAAAACTCTTCTGATCATTTAATAACATTCGATAAAATCACTTTTGAGGTTTTTCATTTTTTTTGAACAGTTAGGCTTGTAGCTCAAAGCATGTTCCAATAGCAATTAGGTGGATCATTAAATTTAAAAAATATTGTTTTCAACTTACTATGTGAGTTAATGCTTAGAATTCTAGCGTTTATTAATACTTTTAGTTGATTCTAAAATTTGAAATTATTGTATGTAATATTTATCTAATATTTGATAATGTTGCAAGTAAAAGAGATAATCCAGATTCCTGGAAATAATTGCTCAAGACGCTTATTATACTCTTAGCGGATTCTCTAGACATTGAAAAAGCTCAAATTGCAGTTTATTTTGTACCTAGCATTAGTAAGTCAGTTTTCTGTTTAACATTATTGCTTAACATTATTTGCAGCAAATCTGTGCACACATGCATAGGCGTCGTTCAAATATGACGCCACGCATTTTTTTCAGCAGTTTGACCCCCCCTCTTGTCACACTCTGTCGCACCTCGCGACCCCCCCTAAATAATGACGTTACAAATCTCAAACCACCCTTTGAGTGAAAAAATTTCTGACGAGCGGGGGGGGGGGTCGATAAAAAACAACAAAATTTCCAAAAAAGATCCAAAATTTCTGAATTTTTTTGGCTAGCAAACAGGTTTTTTTGCATGACGTCACGTCGGGCTGAACCCTCACTCCCCCTTGCCACAAATTGTCACACTTCGACGACCCCCTCCCCCTCCTGCGTGGCGTCATATTTCAATGACCCCATAGCACAATCCACCAGTCAGTGACGTAATTTTTGGTAATAAATTAAATGAAAATTCGCATAGAGTCTAGATCATCGGGGAAATTAATATAAGATTTTGCGTTGGGACGCCTTTCGATCGTTGTCTGCCGAGAGCCGAGTTTATAATGCAATTAGCTGCGGCCAGCACAAATTAGTTTATTTAGCGTGATCTGCCGTTAGGTGCAGTGACTACATGTATTATTTATTTATCTATCTTTTTATTTATTTCTTCAAAACTGAAAGGCAGTCACGCGATTTCAAGGGCACACATTCAATATCATCAACCAATTTTGGGGCCACCAAGCCCGGGGGCGACTAATATTGCCCGTGTGTGCCATAAAAAAACAATAATTACATAAAACTAGCATGGACAAAGATGAGGTCTGCTAACACAGAGTTGGACGTGGGTCGACCCGACGCGGTTCGGGTCAGGTCCGCGTTTTAAGAAATTTGGCGAGTCGGGTCGGGTCCAGATTTCAGTGGGTCGGGTCGGGTCAGAGAGTCTGTGGGTCGGGTTGGGTCTGGTCACAAAATCCTGACCTGTCCTGACCCGCGATCAATTTCAATCACATTGTCAAGTCATATTTTATCGATCTAAGTATGAAGTATGAAGTATGAAATATGAAAGTATGAAAGAAGTATGAAATTTCCTAGTTCATGGTTAAAATGCATACATTGAAGCTTGAATTCCGAGAGAAATGCGTCCATGTGATTGTATTATGCTCGTATATATAACTACTATAGTACGCATTACTAATTAATCAATTTGACAGATTAATTAAAATGAAATTATAAGTATTAAAATAACCCTTTTCAGACCTTTGTAGTCTATTACAAACTTTTTGGAATTTCTTCCAAGGTTTCTTCATCATACTGTACACTTCCTTATAGTTGTCTTTAATTAATGCTGTATACGCCTAGTATTTATTTGCACAGGTCAGCGACCAGAGTATGACAATAACTGTGTGAACTTAAACATCTTGTCCTTAACTCAAATAGTTATTTAATATGTATCAGAATGAATCAAAATGAATGGTGAAAAATAAAACACAAAATATGTTACATATGAATTTCACGGGTCGGGTCAGAAAGTCAGTGGGTCGGCACGGGTCGGGTCAGAATTTTTTGAGTGACCCGCCGGCCGGGTCGAATCTGGTCAGATGCTCAGTGAGTCGGGTCGGGTCCGAAAAAATTACTCACGTCCAACTCTGTGCAAACACAGCATTGCTTCCAAAATATCAAATTGACAATAATGTTATGCCGTAAGTTACAGTGCATTAGTTTGTTAAAAACAATAGGCTAGAAAAGTTTAAACAATTTTAAAGCAGTATGCTACATAACTCTGAAATGAGGCACTAAGTTTAATTACTGATAACTTATTAACATCGTACATCATAATTGTATCATAATATTGCTTCGCCCTTAACACAATATAACAGGTAATTGTCTGGTTTTAATAAAATTAAAAGTATTGATAATTAATCAGCCCAGCAAATTACTATAAATTAATATTCAGCAACTGAATATCAGTTATATCAGTAGGCGTAGCGACTACAAACAGACGTGCTCGGATCTTCTTGCCAATAGCGTTGTCTTCACTGATATACAGTCGGCCAGTCGCGTGATCAAAGTGCAGACGAAAAGGTTGGTGCAGCTGCAGCAGCTTGGGTAGACAGAAATCACCGATATGAGTCATCGATGAACTCAACAAACGAACTTTGTTATTATAGTAATCAGCTACGAACACGTGATCACTCGTGTCTACAGCTAGACAGCAGGGATAGAACAGCTGTCCATCAGCTGATCCTCGTTCTCCCTCATATGACGTCACAATATGTCCCTCTTTGTCCACTATACATAGGCAATGCTCCTGTACACCCACGCCGTGACACACAACGAACTGACCAGTGGACAGTTCTATTGAGTGCTGTGGTAGGACTATGCTGTCATAAAGTTTGATTTCTCTCATCAGTTCGCCGCGCGTTGTGTATTCTTGTATATGCTGGGTGTAGTGCTGAGTAACGAGAAGATTGTGAGCTCTTGTTAGCGAAAGGCCTTCAGGCTCGCCATCCACTGACCACTTAGTGAGAGAACTGTCAGACAGTTCAACTCTGTGAATGTAGTCGGGACGCGAGTCACTTATGTACAAACAGTTCTGATGTGCACAAGCTACGAGGCTGCGGGGATTCTTCATATCAGAAACAGTCACGCGACCAGTTTTAGTAAGGTCTTCCGCTCTATAAATAGTCACCTGCTTTGATCCATTGCGCACAATGAAGAGTTGAGAGCCGAGAGTTGCTATACCTTGTATCCTTTTATCTTCCTTCTGCATCTTTTTGTGCATCACACGAACAACTGTTGCTTTGTTCAGAGTTGGTGCAAATTCTCTATCATCTAATTGACAGAAATGATGGCAAAAGAGACAAATCGATCCGTACTGAAATCAGGTTCTGAACCAAAACAATTAAATTTTTAGCATCAAATCAAATAAGAATTAAACAAAATGTAAACAAATACTACTCTCCTAAAGTAATATTCTTCTTCCGTGGATCCAAGTTGCTATAATTCTGGGCATCCAGCTTCATTAAGAACCTAATGGTATGTCTAGTTTGTTTTACTATCGACGTGGATCAGATTCGAGAATCTCGGTTCACGGGACATAAGCGCATTGAGACTCACGTGGTCGATGTATCAGTTGGTTTGGATCCAGATATATTTTAGGCTTCCTAGGAATTAGGGGTTAAACGTTAATTATAAATGGTACCGTATGACATTTTGCAATACAGCAACATTCGTGAACATCTTAAGGGGCTACATCAATAATGCTTTTATTCGTATATGTAAATTTTTAATATTGTGTAGATTTTCGTCTTTTGCCTCTTGAGGGGAGATATAATTACTGGAACTAAGGAAACTCTGAGACATATAGGGAAATGTAGTCAGTAGAAGTAATACTGGACTACCGCCCTGGAATACAAAACATCCTTATTTTTCAAAGTACACCTCAGGACCAGGACCAGTAGGGGAGTAAAAATGCTTGTTTTTGACACAAGCTCCCGCATATTTATTTCCCCAGTATTTTTCTAATATACAAATATTGGCAAGAACTCTGCATCGTTCTTCTATGGTTTAGAATATATAAAAAATGGGACGACAGAAACTCTCCTCTTGTGTTTCAAATTTGTCCTGCGGATGCCTTCTGCAAAAAGGAAGGACGTTTGCATTTGACGTGCATAACAATGGTTTTAGAATCCTCCCATTGCAGACAATTACGTCAGGAGGTCTTGAATAAGTTTGTGTCATTGCACAATTTTTTCTGGTGATCAAATGGACGGTAAGCTCTGCATCAGCAGCGTCACACTCAATCAAAATTAATCTAACCTGATAAATTTGATAAACAAATTAATACCAATTCAGTCAGGCAATACAACATGCAGTTCAAGTCATTTCAAATTGATGTAGTGTAGTGCAGCGGTTCTCAACCCTTTGAGATTCAAGGACCACTTAAGATTGTGTTTCTAAACCTTGGACCACTACTGAAAATTATGCTATTGGCACACTAGAAATTTATTTAATAATACTTTTTAATATGCAACTGTACAGTGTACATACAATATGTAGCTAAACTAACTTAGCATGGCTAATTGTAGGACGATTAATAACCGGACGATTCATATCCCGACGATTCATATCCGGTTGGTGCATACCCGGATGTTTCAAATTCATTTTTATTTGTTATATTATTTTTCCATGTTTGTTTTTATTTTTGACATGTAATTGAACATTTCCTTTAATTCTCATTAAATTTAAATTTAGTATATGCAATTCATTATGTAGATAATTTACAGTAAAATCACATTACAAATTTATCCAATACAATGTTTCTTTAATTTTTAATAAAAATGCAATAAGCAATTCAATTGGCAATAAGTGCAAGAACACTTGGGGCGTTTTGGACTTTGACACTGTAGTCTGTAGGCCAACATTACGGCCATACTTAGGGATCGAGTTTAAACAGATAACAAATTGAAAAAGTCGTTTTGAAGCACAAATTATAATTTTGAAAAAATGTCGTCAAATTAAACCAATCCTTGAAATGAAACCATGGCCACAGCTCGGGCCAAGATGCACTGTGTACTATGCTTTGAATACAGCCACCCGTTCAGCTACGATCTATTGAACAGCTTTGCACTTGAGACATCGTTGACAACGGCTTTGCAGGTAAAAAGAACTTCGGTCACAGAGTTGTAGACAATAGGTGCGGGGTTTAAGACCCCGCTGCAGGGTCTTAGACCCAACATCTGGTCGAAAAACAGCTTCTGTAGCATGTCGTGTCAAACATAGTTATACATGTAATTCGTCAGAATTGTCCGGATACCAGCATAGATACACTGGCACTACAGTGTATTCTGTAAGTATAATAAAGTTGATAATTAGAATTATTTATTATAAATTTTATTAAATGTTTCAACTGCAAATTAAAAAGTAGGCCTATAATATTACTTCTACATTGATGTTTGGATATACACTTTCATTAGTTTTATGCATAATTTGAAAATAATTGCAATTGTATCATTTGTAATGAACAATGTCACTTATTCAAGTCCTATTGCTAGCAATAGTTAGTATTAGAAAGAATATTACATTTAATGCGAGCTTTGAGATTACACACTTGTGCTTATCCAAAAGAGGTGTAATGCTTGAAAGTCTCAATCAGTGTTCGTCTTCGAAATCAAGACGTGAACGATATTTTGTTTTAATTACAAGTTACCAGTGTCGGAAATTCACATTCACAAAGATATGATGTCATCAAAGGTAAAATTATGATGAAAACTTTCTGAGACAGTCCTTGATACTCATGTGAAGCTTGTATCCAAAATTTCACCAAGCTCGCTCTTGGATGTAACATCTTCAATGTAATATCATTGGTCAGTTCAATAAATTGACTTAATTCCGATTTTGGTAAATTTAATGAATTAATGTGTGCAAGAAATGGACTGGATAATCGGAAACACTCTGAAAGTCCAAATCACCAACTGCGTTTAATTCACATTTATATTGTGAAGATGAGTTTGAGGAATCATCATCGTTGCCCTTATGTTCGTTGCTTTCTTTGTTAGAAATTTATCCATGTATTCAATCTAGTTAAATTACGTCATTACCTTAGCCATTTTCATATTAACAACACGCTAATTTTCTCAAAGATTTCAAACATGAAGTGTTTTTTTAATGTCAATATATTCACCTACAATTTTGTAGGTTTTCACCTAACAATGCATGGTGCGTTAGAAGTGCATCTTACAAACAAGAAGACGTGATTGCAAGTACAAGTAAAACTAAACATCAAATCAAAAGCATTATATTCGATTCATTACAATCTAGCGTTTGCATTGAATTAACAAACTAAAAAGTTTCAACAATTATTCTTTTTAATGTCCTCAACTTTGAAAAAAAACATGCAAAGGCACAAAATTTCCAAACACAGCAAAGATCCGCGGACCACCAGTGGCCCGCGGACCATTGATGGAGAACCAATCGAGAACCGCTGGTGTATATAGTGCATGATATAATGCGGTGCATGATTATAAATAATTGAACGATTATAATAAATAGATTGCTCCTGTATAATTGGTTATCGCTCATGGACAGCTATCGCTCATGGACAGTGGATCACGCGATAGATGATTCATTCCAAGTATTGCAGTTGAAGTTGACATGATGATCTTAATCTATCACAACTCTTTCAATATCATCTCTCATATCACTCCTGTCTGCATTCACTCATCAGTAACACACAATTATTCATTAAAATCCAGCGTCGACAATTTGATGCTTCGACACAATTGACGGCCGTTGCGTCAACTTTTTCCGGTCGATCTGTCAACTTTCTGAGCAGCTCATCCCGATTGTCTTCTATAACCCTATTTCTCTCACAACAATCGTGTCTCACTAGCCAGTGTTGCAGTCTTGGACATAAAGTGATATAAGGGATTTTAAGCGTTGCAGTGCTTTTGCATTGCAGGCTTGCTTTCACGGTTTCCATGCACTGTTTCTCATATCAAGTTATTCAGTTATGTGATTTTATTAACCCTGTGGCGGCGTGTGGCCTCTATTAATACAATATTGGTAGCGGTCATGACCATTGGCCAATCTCATCACCTGTGTTAGCATATTAGCATATTCTGCTCAATATAATCTTGAAAATGCAATTATCTTAATGTACTTTATACAAATATCAGTGTCATGAATATTCTTAGAATGCATTCAACATCAATTGTTATTTTCTAAGATGCATGGAATTGGCTTGTAAAGGGATTACTTGATAATTACTTTACCTAGTATGTATTGATTGTCATTCGTCACCACAACGAAGTCTTTAGATGAGTCCACAAGCGCCGCAACTCTTCTCTTATCTAATCAAATCAGTCATAGATGAGCATAATATTAGGTACTTTTAGAAATGAATAACGTCTAGCCGTCTACAATCAAATCTACAGATGTTGTACGTAATATAATGGTATGGAGTTCACTAAAATTGTAAATGTATCAGCATAATTTATTCAAGTACACATCTAATGTTTAGAAAGTTATAGAAACAATGACTCACTCGTCTCTCTCTCATCTTTGCTAAGCTGCTCGGAGGTCTGTGTGCTGGTTACTTCACAACTCTTGTTCTTCTTCTTGCTCGCATTTCTTACATCATTACCTTCTGTTTCATGCTGGTTAAGTATGCTCTTCCTACTCACTGGTTCACTGGTCTCTGGAAGTTGTACTTGCTTTCCGGGCAGTTCCATGTTGACAGTTCAGAGCGATTCTTCTTCTTTGTTGCTAATATCTAAAACAGCTATACGATCGTTGGTCTACACGAGCGCAATAGACTTAAAATGCGGCGTGCCAAACCAATCAATTGTCTAGGAAATTCTAGAGATTAAATATTGGTTTCAGACCTTTTGTGACAATTTCACAATTTTTGTCACATACTCAGAATTATAATATTTATTTGGTTTTATTTGTTTATTAATGAATATTTTTTAAAACTCGAGCTCAAGTTAGGCTGAATATAAATTCAAATTGAATACATTCAGTTTTCCATGCCGCTATTGATAAAAATTTTGCAACTCATCGGCTACATAATAATTGACGTTCTCAGAAATACATTTGGAATGAAAGCATGTTGCTTTGAATTATGTACTGTGTTATTTCCTAATGTCTTAATAGAAAATGCAACCGTTTCCTCAAATATTGATCAGGCTCCTCAGGGCTGCAATCAGCATTTGAAGAGCAGTGGGGCGGGGGGGGGCGGGGGGGGGGGTGGTACCATGAATCAGCTTTGGAGGGAGGAGTAACAAAATGTTTCAATAAATAGCATCGGATCATTTCTTAACATTGACCTCGTCAAATTTTAGACGCCTGTGTTTCAGTTTCTCTGCACCAATGGCATCAGTCTAGTTTTTGTCCAATGGTACACCGCAGTGACTAATTCATGTTTGATTAAAATCTCGATTGGCGAGGTACACCGAAATTAGGCGGGGGCACCTTCCCCTGGTGTTCATAAACCAATGGTAATTACGCTCCTGCTGTAAATAATGAATGCTTAATTGCTTTTAAATAATTTGCGTTATGCACAATCGTATATACATGTAAGTAAGAAAAAGTTGTCTTACTGTCATTCAGATGATTCTGTGTTACGTTATTCTGATTCGTCGGTCTTCAACTCGTGCGGGTGGAATGTGATGTAATGCAACTGTAATTTTGCCATTGCAAAATTGATGGAAAGGTTGGGGATAGTTTTCAAATTTCTGGAGTTATTTTGAGCTCCGTTAGAAATTAAAATAAAATATCAGAATTAATTTTTTAATTTTTTTTACTGTTTAGGAGGTTGACTCTCCATGGAATTGTTATTTTTTATGTTTAATAGTACACTAATTGGTCGAATTATCTACATATTGTTTTGTGAGGCGGGGGCTGAATATATGATGAGCATTATCTATCTTAAATTTGTTTTGTTGTGGAAATAAATTAGAAGTTAGGATTTCTCACACGATTACTTGCATGAGCTTTATCACGAAGTCACTAATAAACTAATAAACCCTATTATAGCAATATTATTTCTCATACAAATTAAAGAACTTAATTTTCTGGTTAATTGATTTTGAAGGATAGCATTTCCTACAAAATAACTCTATACTTCAATCCATGAAGAACAAAACAGATATTGCCTCTCCACATAAAAAATACTGGCGTAAACACTTTGTTAAATACATTTACGGAGGATTGCAAGACAGAGTCTAGGCTCCAAACGACAAGTTTTCCAAACTTATAATATATATTTAGTGTGCCCTGACCGGTCACTAATATCGGCAAAATGCTCCGAGAGCGAAATATTTCCAGTTTTACCGCAAATTCTTCTATCTTCATGATTGCACTTCAATGTCAATAATTCATATATGAGAAGGGTGGATAAAATACTTTTGATTGAATTCAAAAATTCCGGTTCTTTCATCGTTTCTTATATAGATGAGATTTATTTGAAAGCGCAGCGACCAACAGATTTTCGGGTGGGGAGTGGGGGCAATGATCCCTTTAAGATTGCGCTCATAAGTCAATTCATGGAGGAGGAGAAAACAAGGTGTTGTACATCAAAAATCATGGGAGCCGCTGTTTAAGGCCCCCAGCTCCTATTCAACTTGTCTAGTGTCTCTATGGTAGATGGGCCACTTAGATTTATGTTGCGAACGAAACGAGCCAAAAAACTCCCAACAACATATTTGGGTCGGGTTATTTATTTGTAACACTAAAAGTCCGATAAATTGCAAGGCCAAAGTCCAAAATGCGGATGAACGAAGGATCGACGACGAAAAGGAAAGTGTCGGAAAACCCAATAACCAACGAATCGGCTGAACCAATATTATTATCCGATGAACCAAAGGTCCATTGATCATAATAAGCCTAACACAATAATTGTTAGTACCATCAGAAAAGGAAGACGATGGACAGATCGGAAACATATATAACATTATTTAAATCTTAATCTACGCATTACTACAGGCATAGGTTTGCCAAACAAATCGGAATAAATCTGTGGTAGTATCAAATATTATCGGAAGGTGGGCAGACAATAACTGGTCTATACTATTTAAAATTATTATTCGACTCTTATATAGATCTATATAATATAGATTATATAGATTATTAAAATAACTATTTTAATAATCGGCTTGTTTAGACGCCGATACTGAATGATTATATGCATTATCATATACTGCATTTACAATATATATATATATATACATATATAGGCTATATATATTATATATATATATATATATATATATATATATATATATATATATATATAGA
>JAQFYQ010001089.1:0-14192 GCA_034694885.1 Buchholzia appendiculata | reverse complement strand
CAGACAGACAGACAGACAGACATACAGACAGACAGACAGACAGACAGACAGACAGACAGACATGACCAAAAACAACTGAATATCATCATTCGTTATTACCAAAATATAGATTCAAGTTTACAAAACAACTAAGAAAATAAACATAAATCAGAGAATATGATCACATCCCGAATATTTCAGTGTATAGCCTTAAGTGATTCGTCAACTTTAATTGACCGAGCAAGCTGATTGGTTCATCGCTTTAAAGTAACTCCCTCCATTGGCCTGGCAGGAAATTCTCGTAGCATGAAAAAAATTAACATAACTTTATTATTAAATGAAACTTCTTTCTGTGAAATGTCATTGTTTCACTGCAGCTGATTGGTCAATGTGACTGAACATTGAAACTGATTGATTCATTTAAACGAATTAAACATTTAAATCTTACGTCATGTTTATTTGTTGATAAACATGAAGTATCTTGTAGCCTCTCATCTTGAATAACGAATTATGCCAGACATAATTCCAGATTATATCTCACATAACGACATTCTCACTTACTATCTAGACAGACAATAACTATATGCCACTTGGTGAATGGGAGAAAAAGCAGCCGTTTCTGCGTGACACGCATGTGGTGAAAGTGGGAAAAGGATACGTGCAAGTAGTATTCATTGTGCAGAAGTTAGCATCTCCGATATGACAGACTTTCTCCGCCGTCGCAAACGTACAGTTTTTACAGCACTCGTTGTTGGCATCACTAGCAAAACATCAGCATGCTTATTAATAATCTATGCTACTACGAGCTCATAGGTAGATTTAAGTACATTCATTGATTAACAATTTATTGTGTAAGTTGGGGAACGGGCTACTAATGACATAACAACTCAGTACTAATAAAGAAAAGAGGTCAATAAAATGGCTTTTATACTTCTATAGGGATACAGTAATAGAGCTAGCACACCTTAACATTTAGTTTTAATTATATAATAATACTTGAAACAAACGTTCCTTTTAAGTTAGATATGGAATTATGCATTTATGTCCAGCATTTCGATTTACACGAGCAATGTGTGCTACGTCGTCACTGACATTCTGAGGTGCATACTGATATTCCGAGAATCTATGGCTATGAATGAATGCTAAAACAGAAGCTAAATCCAGTTAAAATGAATAAATCACATTTCAAGAGTAACAACCAAAGAAGAAGCTAGAAACAGCCCATCCCACTTTCGTGGGTATGAACGTAGCTGATTGGTCATTCATCTGACCTAATTTACTGCAAGCCCAATCAATGACCGTTAATACGCAGCCCATCTAACTTTCGTGGACTTGAAACACACTGATTAGTTACAGTTTAGTTTCTAAAATCTTTCAGCTGAAATTTTGCAAGTTATCTATCTTCTTTACTACATAATCTTTGAACTTACATCAGTAATCTTACAACTGAACACAACTCTAAAAAAATATATTTGCAAAGAATAGTTTCAAAGTAAGTAGAGAACGGAAACGTTACAGTTGAAAATCCATGCACTAATTCTATCAAAGGATACTGTCAAATTACACAATTTGTGAAGAATTCTTGCATAATTCTTGCATAAGTCTGCGATTAAATAGTCGGGCAAACAGAACAATTGCATCAGCCACTCGTAACAGATCGCATTTCCCCACAATATAAGTCCTCAATGATGAAATAAAGCGATCACTTTACATCAGGGACGTATTAAGGGGGGTGGGCTTTTCGGGTTCAAACCCCTCGGAAATTTTTTTCTTTAAATTTGAAATGTTTTGTTTTTTTTAAATTGAAAAAAAAATATCGAGGTCAAACCGAAATGCCCCCCCCCCACCCAAATGAAAATTTTCGACGAAAAGTCTTCAACTTTTTTTGGACTCCCCACCCCTAAATGAAATCCTGGCTACGACCCTGCTTTACATCATCATAATTACTAGCAGTCAGTCAAGTGTTTTGCTAATACATGGATTGATGTTTCCTACCTGCAAGTGAACGGCGAAATCAGTTTACATTTGTCACAACACCGTAAAACGGTAGAGACCTCTCCCTCCGGCAGCTCCGGGCCCTCGTCACACTGTTCTCCTTCGTCAACACGAGAGTTGCCACAGAAACTCACAGACTTTTCTGCAACATTGTACACACACACAATTCTGAAAGAATTACACAAGTTATTCACTTTTCTTCCTTAAACTGATGCAAAAGCATTGAAACTTTATCGAACTTAAAAGAGGCCTTGTCTTCGGTCTGCAATACAGTTTTTCTTACAATCATCATGGCTCATCGTCCAGACTGGACTTGTCTACAATTAGCACTAGGGCTAATAAAAGTGAGTTAGAAATTCACAAACGTTTTCCTCCATAATTTAGAGATACTTGTTGACAGTCGCGTTCAAGGTTATTCAACTCTACAGATTATACATATTTCACATTGTTCATCTTTTACAGCCGGATGCTCTTCCTGACACTAACTGTGTCACTGCTAACCATGTCAACAAATGAAGGTACTTGGTGAGTCCATTGGAAAAACCCGGCACCAATTAGCAGATTTATATCCACAACACTTGTAACCTTACTTTCAAATCATCCAACTTCCTCATTTCACTGGCCTCAAAATCCAAGTTTAACAAGTTTATAACCACAAATGTACTAAAGTCAAAAATTACAAAGTTAAATTACGACATCTGATTATCTTCATAGATAATTTGTCTGTTTAAAATAGTTGTCCAGGTATCAAGATGCTAACCCATAAAGCAGGTATTGGCCTTGGCATTCAGTACAGCTCCAATGGTTCGTCTGCTGCATGGTGAGAAGTGCTAAAACAATGCAATGCTAACATATAGCAAATCCACCGCATCTAATCATCCAATAAATGATCTTCAGTATCTAATTGTAGAAGCAATGCGCGTTATACAACTGCAACTAGCTGTACAGTAAAGGTGGCTATACAGCTGCAACTAACTGCACAATAAAGGTGGCTATACAGCTGCAACTAACTGTACAATAAAGGTGGCTATACAGCTGCAACTAACTGCACAATAAAGGTCGTTATACAGCTGCAACTAACTGTACAATAAGGTGGCTATAATTAACTGTACAATAGACGTTGTTATACAACTGTAGCTAACTGTACAATAGACGTTGTTATAAAACTGATTCTAACTGTACAATAAAGGATGTTATACAGCTGCAACTAACTGTACAAGCAATACATGTTATACAATCTGAAGTCCTATTAGCATTCAATAACAACAAAAACAACTAATTCAATTATTATTATCATTTTAAATAATTAATATTAGACAATTATTTATATTTATTCTTTACAGACACAGTAAATTGAGATGATTTTTGTTCTGTGGAAAGAAAGTTAATGGAAGGGTGTTGTCATGGAGTTTACACCAAGAAGTTCAACCCATAACTCAAAATTTTGATCCTCCAGGTTTTTAAATTGTCATAATATGTCCCATTTCTGATCGCCTGATCCATTTTCTACGTTGAACTACCAATCCCAGGTCCTTTCTTGACCATCCTTCCCCTGTCCAGGCTTAAAATTCACAACTTCAATCGAATTCTAGTCGGATCGAGTAGCCGACTTAGTAGCCTACATCTAAAGACTGCTGACAAGGAAGGACTGGCTCATTAAATGATGATTATGATGCTGATGACATTAAATTAGTTGCAATATACAACGGTACAGCACAACTGTGCATAAACTAATCAATATTCCAAACATGCACCAAAATATCAACTGAAAAACAGTACTTACCATGTTATTTGGCTCTATGCCAGTGACGGAGTACATGTACATGAGAAAGTGACCGCCCTGATCGACGGAAGGAAAACATCCCTCTTTATCATCGACGTCCTGATCATGAAAACTTCCCCAATTATGACCTGCAGCAAAGCCAAGAGACTAATTCTACAGTGACTACGCTGTTTACAGCACTAAAATGATCACATGAAACATGACATATAGATTAGATGCTTCAAAAACTGTATGGCCAGATGTTCAACCAGATCATAGTTGTACATACGTTGCTTAGCTTTATTGGATACAATGTGACACAACAAATACCATCACTATCAAAATACATTATTTTCATTTATCGTCCAGATCAGCATCATACAAAATTCACACAATGGATAACAAAGTGGTGTAGATGCCACCGTTTCCTCCATGATACGTTTCCTCCATGATTAGAAAGGATTGTTAATAGGTACTCGCACAGAGATTAAACGATTAACTCTACGGAGCATTACATCAGACAGCCAACAGCCTGAATCTCACTGAATCACGGCGGGCATACCTGTGGTCGTCGTGTATCTCCAATATATAAAATGCTACGAGATTTCCGATTAGTGTTATTTCAAAACCAAAAGGGTAGTATCACAGATATCTAATCAGAGTTATTGTACAGTACTTATTATATATTACCGACTAACTTACCAAATTCTGTTTGATGCAATTCACAGCATGGCAGCAGGTTCATCGGACAAACAGAAAAAGAAACAGCAATCATCATCATCACAGCCAAAAAACCAGAAACAGCAATTATTATCATCACAACATGTAACTTACTATGGCAGTACTCATTCAGGGAACCAGATTTCCTTGACCACATCCCAAGCTCCTCATAGTTCCTCACTAATGGAAGTAACCTCGGATCTCTCTTGGGTCATATTCACTCAACTCTACCGGACTCCCCATAGTTCTAATGGCTAATGATGGACCCTTGGTTCTTTTCAAGGCCTCCCATAGTTACTCATTCTAAAATGTGGGACTCCTCAGTTCTCCCCTGGGCTGCCCATAGTCTCTCAATAAAGTGGGACCTCGGAATGGGCGACAGCTCTTTGATCTTTCCCAGATCCTCAAAAAGTACCAGTATGTACATTGTACAAGCAAACCCCATCACCAAGAAGCACCAAAGTGAACAATGGCCTACACTCATACTACTGATCTGATCAGACTACGATCAGACTACTCTTAGTTGCCTCTTACGACATGCATTTAACTGGGCAGCAAGCAGCAGCAGCAACATTCCCAATCTTCTCCCCCCCCCCTACCTCAAGGCCACAGCATTTAACAGACAATGTCATTAGCTTGTATTGTGAAAAACTTAAAACAATCCTCATGCCTCCTCACCTTCCATCTTGCTGTATATCAAACTATAACATGCTATGCATAATTGCATATATAACAAGTGAGTAAACTGTATGAAGTACCGTGAGCAGTAACGAGTGTGGCCTGTAGACTCACAACTCTCAGATTCTTACTGTTCAGCACAGTCGTCCAACCAGTGTTCACAAACACCTTGTTGCCGTACGCTATATATACAACACACCACACCAAATACATGAATCTATTGCATCACATAAAATAACAACAGATGGTTTTTAAAAAGACTTAAAAGCGTAGAGAATCATGATATGATCAGAATCTAGTAGAATCTTTGTCGTAAAAAAATCGCAAAAAATAATTAATAGTCATCAGAATCAGCATACTGCATATGTTATGCACTATAAAGCTGTACGTGCTCACGACAAACTTTATCACAATAACACTGGGCAACACCTTTGCGGCAAATTAGACGTGCCTATTGAAATAAGAATATACATTTGCGCTCCTAAAAGAGACCGGTTTCTATAAATTATTTAGTAAAAGACCTGATATGTAACTTTGCATCAGCCGCTTGACGTATAAGTGCCAGAGAGACATTGATAGTACTTTATCAACAGTATTGCATCTTAGACTAGAATTGGCCATAAAATAGTTCAAAATATACTAAACATTGTAATTACACATGTCAATAAATTGTAAGACTGACGATTTTATATGCTAATAATTCATTAATATAACTATGTATTTGGGAAATATCTGTTCAGCATAAATGACAGAGATGGACTGTGAATACTGATTAAAAAAAAAACACTGAGCCTCTCTATCTTCTGGACAACAGCAGATGCAGA
Source organism: Buchholzia appendiculata (assembly GCA_034694885.1). NCBI lineage: Eukaryota > Metazoa > Annelida > Clitellata > Enchytraeida > Enchytraeidae > Buchholzia > Buchholzia appendiculata. The sequence goes on along the minus strand of JAQFYQ010001089.1, from coordinate 8,234 downwards.
GGAAAATAAATTGAGAAATTACTCACATACGATAAACTGAGACTCGGCCAGCTGCGTGGCCGAGTGGTTAGCGTTCAGCGCTAACAAGCTAGCAGTACAGACCAGTCGAGGTTCGTCTCCCTGACAGGACGACTGCTTCAGCTTCAAAATCGCAGCAACCTCTGACAACTGAGTATGCCTACTTTGGCAAAGTTCAGATCAGAGGTGTGTAAACTCAATCTAGCCGACTGAATAGCGACTAAAGGTATCCCAGTCAATATGGCACACGACAACAACAACTGAGATTGAAGGCCATTAAATGATTTATGCGAGTTTGTGTGTTTAATAATTTCCGTACATCACTGAACAAAACTGAATACACATACATATCGATACGATCAATAAACGAGCAGAATGTAAAGTTGACACAATTATTTTGTGAAACCGGCTGCTTACCGCTACGAGAACATATGCCACCCGTATTTCCAGCGATCGGCTCGGCCACGTTGGAGTATCCAAGAACTCCAGACTCAAACGAGACGGCTGTGAAGAGATGTGCGAGGCAAAACTGAGCGTACTTGGCGTCAGAGTAGAGAGGTGACCCAAAACTCTACGTACAGATAAGCAGAAATAAATAATTATTACGTAACCAACACAACAAAACAAAGAAGTGCATCATAGAATTTATAAATAACCAATAATCTATATTTAGAACAGGAAATAATAAGCTGAAAATATTAGGATGCAGCAAAGCATCAACTGCAACAAAAAAATTCAACCTTAAACAGTTTCGACTCGAATCTTATGTTGGGGCTTCCAGTTTGGCCATGAAAAATAATGATTTCAAACAAACAAAAATCTATCCTCGTTTGATAATCTTTTCTATTTCAGGACAATTACAGCCTGTGTTTGAAACACAATTCATTATAAGCATAAATATTACCTTACATCAAACAATAAATGCAACTGATTGTCACCATAAAGCTTGCATTAACTATTCTTTCATTGACGTTTTCTCAAAGAAAAACATCATTATAAATCTTTAGAATCATCACAAGTCTTCGCACCTCAAGTAAACTGCTGACATTCCAGCGAACGCTATCAGTATTGTAATGCCTCGGTCTGTCTTTAGTCGGACTCTCGTGAATACGAATCTAAATACACAACACAAGCTAAATATGAATATAGTACAGAGTACTCCGGCAATACATTGTATTCAACTTAAGCCAGGAAATTAAATTTAAAAGGAATATTGAATAAGGATAGAAATGTATATTGAACATGAAATTTCCAATGTGGTAGGAGGACATTGCGAATACTGCCACAGACAAGGCCGGTAAAGTGCATGCCGTATGAGACGATAAGGGCTATTAGTCTGATCAGAGCTGTGGCATGAGTGTAGACTACTACCATCTGTTCTTTAGTTCTTTCATGATGGTGGGATTAACCTGCGCTTTCACTACTACTGAATCAAAGAGCAGAATAACTTTCACAGAAGACGAGACAGTTGTTCCTACCCCACCCCACCCCCCTTTCGAGTGCACCATGGGCTGTTAAGGCAGCAGGCTTGAACACCACACATACATAGCTCCATACCTTACCTACATCCCTCGCATAGATTCCCTTACTAAATAGTACACAGTATATATTTACAGTATATATTTTATTACATAAACCTTACTAAATATACACTACTACAAATACCTAGCAATATACAGTATACCTTATAATATATACCTAACTAACTTCCATGTAGGTCATTATCGAAAATCATTGTAAACTTGCTAAGGATGAAACCAAAATTAGTTTCACGAAAAACACCTGATTTATCTGAAATCCAAATCCAGAACCACAATCTCCAAAAGCCTGACTTCTGAACAGCGAATCGATTCTATCGATTAATCCAATCTACAACCACAATACAAACGCAAGCAAACGTTCGTATAAAACAAACAAATTATAATTCTTAAAGTAATATTATATGAATGATGTCCATTGTGAGATTACATCACAATAACACCAAGAATAAAGTGAGACAATGAAACTATACGAGCCAAATCACTTCACATTAATCATATTAAATTTAATTTGCTTAAACGTTCCAACATAAAATTACACCGTGCTTCAATGTGAAATATAGATGGCAATTCCTAATTAATTAAACTTGATATGTTTTATTTAATAGTAAAGTTATTGTTGTTCACATATATCATAACAAAGATTCTAAACATAAAGCTGATATTAATAAAAGCATTGAAAATGCAATGAAACTGTTTCATTTGCCTGTTATCACCACTGTAATTAAGCTTCTATTAAAGTAACAAATTGTTATTAAAAAGACAACAATTTAAATTTAAAAACTATCAGATTGATATACATCAACTGTCATCAAGCTTCAGATTGACATTGTAAGTATGGTATGAAACCAACTCTAATTCTCAACCGTCCTTTCTACTCAAGCCTTAATAAAGATCATGGAGAAAAAAACAATCAGATTTATACAACCTAGAAGATATGCTACACACAAAAACCGAAGCACACAATGGAATAACTAGGAAAACTGCTATTACTACCAGATAGTTGGCAGTCGTTGTTGCTTTGTCTAACTCCTACAGATATTACACAAACTGAAGCACACAGGGAAAGAACTAGGAAAACTGCTATTACTACCAGATAGTTGGTAGTCTTGGCTTTGTCTCCCTGACCCATCATACGATGAAACTTGTAGTCAGCAACAAGAAGCAGAGAACAGGTTTTCTTTGCAAAATCAACGTGACACGTAGAACGAGACATCCGCCGCGATCGACCCTCTATTTCAACATTTCACAATTCACCGATACAGACAAAGAATGACTGGATCATTCTTATCTGGAACATGTCAGCGTTATCACAAGAAGCAGCAAATTTATTGGTAATTCCTCAATTGAAGAGAGCTGAAAAAACTTTTACACTTTTAACATTTGTTGCAACAATTTAAACTACATTTGCCTTAATATAAAGATTACAAAGAACAACAAAGTAATTTAGCTAACCACTTACAGCCATTAAGCAACTTAAAATTGCAAAAACTCTTAAATCCAAAATGGAATACTATGACTTAAGAATCTAATAAAACCGAGAGTTAAATCTGACAGTTTGCCTGAGTGGAGCGGGAGGATAAATTGGAGCATACAAGCATAGTGTTTGCGATAGTGAAGATGAGAGTACTTCTTCTTTGACTTCAGCAATATATGATATCGAAGATCGCTTCCATACACATTGTTTCCATGGCCGCCAACCTCCTGCTTCCACCAGCTCAGCAAGTCAGCCACTCCATGGGAGTACTAACCAACGCATGCAGATATGAGAATGGCCAAAGTGATATGTGATTTTTCGTCGAAAGACAAAGAATCGGCTGGATCGTTCACATCTGGGACATCGTCAGCATATACATGAGGAGCAGTTACTACTGTAGACGAAGACAGCTTTGAAATAGTGAGTGAAAGAACAAGAGCAATGGAGGAAAGAAGTGCTTAAATTTGGAAGTTACATGGAAAGATCTAATCGAAGAAACCAAGGAAAATTCTCTTAGATGTCCATACTGTCCATCTGTGTCACACATTGACAGCCAATGTCATCATTTGCAACTCACACTGAATCTTACAGAAGCTCTAAACCGCAACTGATCGAGAACGAATATTAACTGGGAATAACCGGGTTAACCCTGGCCACATTGGAATCAGTCAATAAGCAATTTGTGTAGCTCTGCATAAGTACGCATCAGTTGTGAAGAAATTGAGACTGAGTGCTCAGGATGCAAATGATCGTGACCTGTGGGGAAGGAAATTTTCCGAAAATTTTCAGCTGGATACGTCTAACTCTTTCTGACCATGAAAAACTGATGTTTAATGTTAATGGTGATGATAATGATACAATATTACATTACATTTTCCATCGTAGAATATTATTAACTTCATTTCAAAGAAAATCAAACATAAAAGTAAATGCGAAAAAAAAACTGGAGAAAAAAATTCAAACATCAAATGTCAATTAGAATCATTAAATATTCACATATCACAACATGCAATGACTAATACATAATTCAACTGTGATAACAACCAAAAAACTTTCAGTAAATCCACTACAGTACACTTGAACATCAGAGATGATAGAAAAGTTGCAAACTATTTAAAAGTGCTAATGAAAACCTTTTGCCTTATAACTCTCTTCTTCAACGAGTTCCTTCGTATGCGCACCACTGTGACCACAAGTCGAACTATTTTCCATAAATAAATAAAACAACAGACAAATATATTACTCAGGCGCGACAATACAAAATATATTACAAGTGGCTAACAAACCATACTAAAAATAGTTTTAAAATATTTCAATATATTTCAAGTCTAATATCTCCATCACTCAAAAATTAAGTACTATGCATCTCTCCTACCTCGAGCTCAAAATATCACTCCAATTATCTCGCAGGAACATTCTGTCATTTGAGAATATGCTTCTCTGAAAATGTGGAAAGCTTTAGGTCTTTCATTACCGAGGTACCAGGGTAATCTACCACAACTGCATGCAACTACATTAATATCTACTCACAAGATATTTAGTGATGAAAATTTGTCTATAGCAAACCATTTTAATAATGTTATATTTATTTTTTAACATTAATTTACTTGCAAGTATTCAAAAGACAAAATAATGTTGTAATATCATCATACTACCATTGTTTATAACACCCAATTTTACTACCAATATTTATCGACTCACTGAGAATCCTTGCCCTGCTTCAAGTCTGACGCTTTATACGCAATCATTGTGTAGTCGAGGGAGGCTGGCAGATGCCGCCACGACGGCTGGAATCACAAAGCACGGTTACTATGGTTACTACACCAAGTTATAAATAGCACAACATATAACTTAGTATATCCACTTAGTACAACTGAATTACAACAAGTATCATGCTGCAAGCAACATATTTACAAAAAGAATAGATATCTTGCTTCAAGGCATTCACACCTGGTGGATGATGACTTGTGTGAATGTTGTGAATCTCAGACCTTAACGCATATTGTGAATGCTTGCCAACTGATCAGGTTTCAAGAAGGTATTACAACCCTGCATTAGATTGACAGTGACTCTGAATGGATGACTTGATATGGCACACAACAAATAAGAAAACAACACCGAAGAGGTAATGTAACAAGCTCAATTATAGGTCAAATAACAAGTATATCATCTACACTACCGTATATATCAAGTTTAAAAACCATTACATACATAATACCAATAAAATCAAGCACCATAACGCACATTTTTATCAGTAATAAACCAGTAATGTTTGGTAGCCCAGTGAGGACTACCAAACAATTTAGATATTACACCAGACTCATCGTGGTCTGCCACACGTTCACAAGGCAATAGATCGTTGGTGTCTGGGTTTAATAAATGGATTGTTGGTGTCCGGCTCAAATAAATGGATTGTTGGTGTCCGGCTCAAATAAATGGATTGTTGGTGTCCGGCTCAAATATATGGATTTTTGGTGTCCGGCTAAAATAAATGGATTGTTGTTGTCCGGCTCACATATATGGATTGGTTGGTATCCGGCTAAAATAAATGGATCGTTGGTGTCCGGCTCTAATAAATGGATTGCTGGTATCCAGCTCTAATAAATGGTTTGTTGGTGTCCGGCTCTAATAAATGGATTGTTGGTGTCCGGCTTTAATAATGGATTGTTGGTGTCCGGTCCGGCTCTAATAAATGGATTGTTGGTGTCTGGCTTTACTAATGGATTGTTGGTGTCCAGCTCTAATAAATGGATTGTTGGTGTCTGGCTTTAATAATGGATTGTTGGTGTCCAGCTCTAATAAATGGATTGTTGGTGTCCAGCTCTAATAATGGATTGTTGGTGTCCAACTCTAATAATGGATTGCTGGTGTCCAGCTCTAATAATGGATTGTTGGTGTCCGGCTCACATAAATAGATTGTTGGTATCCAGCTCTAATAAATGGTTTGTTGGTGTCCGGCTCTAATAAATGGTTTGTTGGTATCCAGCTCTAATAAATGGTTTGTTGGTGTCCGGCTCTAATAAAAGGATTTTTGGTGTCTGGGTCTAATAAATGGTTTGTTGGTGTCCAGCTCTAATAAATGGATTATTGGTGTCCGGCACTAATAAATGGTTTATTGGTGTTCGGGTCTAATAAATGGATCATTGGTGTTATACCCCATCAAATCCAAAATGGCCGTGTGATGCTAGCGAGATCATTTCAAATTTGCTCTGTAAAATCTTCATTTACGAGTGATGAATGAAAATTTTAGTGACATTCTGAATTAAAACTCTAGTTGTAACTGGAAGCTCAACAAGTTAAGCAACAAGTGTTTTATAGCACAGCCATAATCGACTTCAAAATTAACTAAATACAAACTTCCGTACCTCAAAATAAAATGTATCTGTCAAGGTATGTATTGAAGCAGTAAATGAATCATCTTCATCCCAGTAAGCTCTCACAGTTGAATCATCAGGTTCATCTATAAGGGAACAAAGTAATTTAAAAGTCCAGACTAACTAGAGAATTAAGGCTAACTAAAGGCAGATATCAGGCAAACTTGATCTGCTTAACTTCGTTTAGTATTATAATTTTAGCAAAGTATAAGATGGAAGTTAATAATTGCCTACATTATGTTTCAGCTTATGTTATTAACCAAAGCTAAAAAATAAGCCTCATCGTGGGCAGGTAAGAATAAGATCATTGGTTTACATGCGTTGTACATCAAATCAGCAGTAATGTCTAAATAGAAGGGGAAAATGCATAATTCACAGGACGACACAGCTCAGTTTTTACAGAGAATATAATGGAAAAATTATATTCTCAAATAATTTATTTACACACTTCATTTATTTAAGTGCGTTAAACTTTTTTCAACCGTGAGCATCAATTCACGAACAAGGCATCTCACAGTTTGTAAAACAAACACTATCTTATTTCTGTTATCTAAACGTGGCAGCCAAACTCCCGACTCACAGCGACTCCTGCTAGCAGTGCTCAGTAAAGTGATACCAGGCTCAGAGTACCGCCACCCCAGGGTCCCATGCAACATAATACTGGAAAAAGAAAGAAGTAGTTTGCAGAATAAAACTTCTGTACATTTTCTTTTCCCAATTTTGTAGTCTCACGTACGACACTGACAGTTAAAAACCTTACATTAAAATACTACGAACCTTCGAGATGACCATGATACAGTTCAGGAATAATATCAGTGACACGCGACTCCTTATTGTCACCGTCGACAGAGCTAACGTGAAAATCATCCGACAGAAGTGACGTGTTGCGGTGCAACTTGAGAGAGAAATGCCTGACAAACAAATAGAGAACACACTCAAAATATGCAGTACCTTCGCTAATACAAATCTCACATGTATACAGTGCTTGAAATAAATAATCTGCAGCACAATATATACTACAATATAGTAATAATACAATACAATGCAATACTTGCAAGGCAAAATTTTTCTATTGGTATGGTTATAAATTTTAAATATGTACCAGCATCACAATTAAGTGAAAAATCGTGCTATCTATAACAATACATTTATTAGATCACCATAATCCATAAAAACTGTGAAAAAGTATATAAATCATCAGCTAATTGTAAATGGAATCCATCAAAATGCTTCTATATAATAATAATAATAATTATTATTATTATTATTATTATAATTATAATAATAAAAATAATCCAATGCACCTGACAGTCACCAACGTGCCAGGTTGCTCACCGTCTCAGCTCCTCACTCAGGCGACTGGCTGCATGCTCTCCCAGATTAGATTTCCAGCTGCAGCTTTGCCTCGACAATGAAAACATCCAGGTCGCCGTCGGGTTACGTCTTGGCGTGAATTTGTGCCAGCCACATCCCTGCGGGTTCCAAGTGGATGCCAGAGGCACGTGCAAACAAAGCTCAGGTCGCACAGCACGCCACCACTACATCAACGACTTGGTTTGGTGTGGACTTGTGCGCGCTGGAATACCGTCTTCAAAAAACCTTCAAGACTCTCCATGACGGATGGAAAGCGGCCAGACGGTAAGACTGTAATCCTATGGCAGTCTGGAAAGAAAGAATGTGATCTGGGACGTCACAGTTGCCGACACCATCTTCCATCTCCAGCGACATCCCATCTTCCTGTCACTTCTCATCAGACAGGCGGCGCAGCAGAGAGTGCCTCAAGCAGAAAGGAAACCAAATATTCCGAGTTGGCAAGGACTTACCTCT
>JAQFYQ010001088.1:0-14211 GCA_034694885.1 Buchholzia appendiculata | reverse complement strand
GCACTTTGTATGCTAACACGCACTTTGTATGCTAACACGCACTTTGTATGCTAACACGCACTTTGTATGCTAACACGAAACAGCTGGAGATTGTTGTAGGCTAAAAGTAAGCCACTGTAGACGGTTATAATGAGTTTGAGGGATTAACGGCACGACTGTTACCCTTTTATACTGAGAATGATGTACCAAAATATCACAGTAAATTGTATGAAAGGGTTAGTGCAAGCGAATATAATGCACTTATGGCGTTAATTCCTATTTTTTTCTATGGTATTAAATGTGAAAATCTATTTTAAAAACTAGAGTTGATTTTCATATATTTAGCAATAAATCTATTCACATTCTACATTGTGAATAATAATTTTCATACTGTTCTTGCTACTATTACCCATATCACTTTGTAATAATCACGATGCAATTGCTTATTAAAGTGTTGCCATCGTTTTTTCATACAAAACTGTTAGTCTAATGGACATGTGCATTATTAGATCAAATCCAATCTGGCTGGAGCAGTGCGGAGAAAACTCGTATCTCGACTATGTGGAATCTACAGGGTTAGGAATCCTACACATTTTTATAAGATCGTCATTTTGATTTTTTTCGTTTTGTTTCCTCTAGTATTTCCTTCTATTTATTTGTTAACTTTGTATTACTTGTATATTTGTTGTACCAATGCCACTTCGCCTCTTCTGTTATTTAAGCTAGAACTAGCCATAGATTCATCAAATATTATGTTAGGCTATGCTGAATATAACTATCATAATTCTGCTTTGGATATTATAGGGAAATGTTATTTCTTGATTCCAATTTTGTTTAGTTGCATTCATTTTGGTTGCTATTACGGTCTGTATTATATTATAATTTATGTTGTGTGTTTTGTGTCAACAGTTCGATTGACGATAATGCTTTGACGTCGTCAGAGAATGAAAACTCTCAGCCTTCGAGTCTAAAAGCCAATCAACCACTTTCGAAGCAAAACGGAGGTGTGCGGAAGTTTTCTCCGACGAAGCGACCGGTTGCAGTGAACGGTGACCTGGATGCATTCCCTACTCCACCACCCAGCACTGCTGACGCTGACTCCAGTCGTAAAGCTGACTCCATCAGTACAGACGCTCCACCTAGCGACGCGAGTGACGGTAGCGTCCGGCGTCTCGCCAAAGTCAACAGGGACTTGGCGAAAGAAAACGGTTCGGTCCATCGGTCCAACGGAGCGCTACCGGCCAAGGTGCCGAATGGAAAATCCGTTCGGGATGCGTCTTTTATTAACGAAGGATTTACTATGCAGTCTACTAATGTCTGAACTGAGTGATTCTTTGCAAAACCTGTATTCTATATGATATTATCAGCTGCTGGATTACGTTTTATTGTATTAAAGTTATAACCATGTTGTAAAGTTATAACGGAAATTATTACCACTCTGGAAATAATGTATTTTGCAAATGTAAATATACTTGATTTACTTTGTTGTATTTTATGCAAATTTGAGCTAGATTTGGTTAATGCACGCATCGCAGTGACATTCAGCCAGCTTGAAGCGTAGAGATTAGCCAATAAATGGTGAGCAATCTACGATCCAAGTTTTTGTTAGTAGTCTACTCGTATTGAGATGTGAAACAGTCAGTATAATACCTTGTAACGTTTTGCATTATCCTCCAGTATAATGCACAAATCTGTAGAGATTGTATATTTATTCGTTATCATGCATATTGATTAAGTATGAGAATGGGAAGTATTTCATTAATGAATTAAGTATTTTGTTTACGATTAGCCAAAAGCAGGTGTAAAATCTGTGGGGTAACTATAATTACAGTTCAGTAGAGAATCAAAACTGTTTTTTGCTAACCAAGCATATTACTAATTACAACGAGTATAAAGTTATTGCTCCGTTTCGTGCATTATGACTATAAATTCTATGGAAAGTTTTTTAATATTTAAAAAAATTATTTTATAAAATTGTGTAAGATGTGTAGATTTGTTTGGCAGTTAGCAGCTATGCCTTGAATCGAATCCTGCGCAGCTTTTCTATCAGTCATAAGCAAATATTAATTCTGCTATTTATTTGCCTATGCAGTATAGTTGTATAATGACAGTGATTTCTATGCTATCCGTTTTTGTATAAATCTAGTCTTTCTTCACAAACGTTTTGTTGTGTGTTTATTTAAGCATGTTTGAATGTTAATATGCAAATCAAGTTATGTCATTGGCTTGAAGCTCTGACTAAGCGAGGTATGTGTTTAGCTTGATGCTTTAACTGCATGTACTTATTCTCACTATATGGTGACTTAAGAGCATTAATTTATTAAAAGCAATTTTAAGCTTGCGTTTTGAATAATTTGATAGTTTAAATCTTATTAATTATAATTTAATGAAAGTTTGAGATTTTGTAGCATTTTATTATTATTGAATGATTTAAAATATTCTTGGAGTCTAATTTGATTGACCTAAAAATTTATGATAAATTGTGTAATGTGCCGTTGCTTTTTAAATCCTTTCTAGTCGTTTTTAGTCACATTTTTATCAACTTTCCTGATTTTGTTGATTATATTAAAAAGTAGCGATAATAAAAATAGAATAAGCAGAGTAAAACATGTTGATTAAATAATGTCATTATTTAATTAACATGAATTTGAGTTGTCTGTGTTTGGATCTCTATGAAGGTTTAGAGGAGAAAGTTTTTTAAAAGTGGAAACATAGAGTGTTGTTGAAATGAATCACAGAAAGTAACGGCTGCTGAGTTGGACGTATATCCATGAAAACCGAAGACAAAAAACGCTTCCCTACCAAAAGTCAAATATTTTTACAACTTTTTATTACTGGAATTTGAAAGCTTAAATTATACATGCTTCGATAAGACGAAGTTTGCATCAATTTACAATTTCATATCAAAATGTTATTTCCCCTAAAGGTTAAGAGAATTTATTATTCCTGAATCCTAACTGTTTTTACTACCCAACCGAATCTGAACGTATCTGAACGTAGTGAGATTTTGACTATTGTTTGTTTTATAGCGAGACGATTGCCAAATCTTATTCGCCTCCTTAGAGGAACTTGAACAACTGCAATGTTTGTTAGCTTTCTTGTTAGTAATATATTATTGTGCCGTGCATGCAATATGCTGCTGATTATGCTTTGACAGTTTCTGTAAATGTTGAGTATAGATTTGTTTCTGTGTGTTGAATCAAAGTATTGTTACTTATTTTTGTTATTTGATAATTGTGCTAAACACTCTATCAACTTAAATTTTAGTGTCAGCAATGGAGCCGATGATATTCTTTTCAAAAGTTAAGAAATTAATTCAAGGCATGTGTGTAGAGTGAAAATATGATCCTGTTCATTTTTCCTGTTATTCGTTCCTTGTGATTGTTATTAAAGCATGACTATGACGATTCTCTCAACTATTTATGAGTTCCCAAGCATAGGCGGCGCCAGACATTTTCATTTGGGGGGCTGACATTTTCTGATGAGTGGGAGGGGGGTGGCAGCGCACCAAAAAATTCTGATGAGCGGGGGGGGGGGTGGCGGCGCAACAAAAATGTTGGGTCTTTGACACTTTTTGGAGAGAAATAAACGGTAAAAAATGCTTTCGAAACATTTGGGGGGCTTAGCCCCCCAAAGCCCTTGATACGCGCCGCCTATGTTCCCAATAACATATCTATACACATTTGGAAAAGTTTATTGCTATTGTAATTGAATAACATTGTGTTGTTGGCAGTTGAAATTCAATATAAATATGTATCTCTCTTATTGAATTAATATTCTATCGTGACCAGTTATTTTGAAATAATGTCATCACAATCATCGTCGATATTTAAGGTCAGTTTTCTTGTTTGCAGGGGTTAGATGTTCTAGCAATAGATGTGTCTCATTAATCAAGTTCCTGTTCCAGCTCTCAATCCCAATCTCTTCATCTACGAGAGTACACTCATGATTGTAATTGCAATAAAATAGACATTTATAATCATTGTTAATAATTGGAATATTTTGATATTAGTAAATTAGATAAATTCTATTTAATATTTGGAAGTGTCAAATATTGGTATTTTTAAATGATGTTTTTGAATAGTTGACCACTTAAGTATTGTAAATATTCTCAACGGCTGGCATTGGTGGAGTTATTGAACAGCGTGTAAGCTTATATTTATTGCAATTGCTTTAGTGTTGATTTTCAGTACTTTTTTATAACAGTTTCAGCGTCATTGCACTTATACTGCGCTTTATGCCTGGGCAGTATAGCTTGTACACATGTACCTGTGCCTATTATCTGTACAACCTACATGATATTTTAATTTATGCGCACGAGTCGCTGTGCCGAATAATTGCTATGTAGTTACTGTACGTTGTGATTGTCAATCGAACCGTCCATTGCTGGCATTTACGCGTGTCTTATTATTATAACTATTTATTTTGTATTGTATATATTAAAACTTATAGGTAGCTTTACATGTACACTCTATTCATCTTCGTAATGATTACATTGTTAGAATGTTATGCCCAGTGGTGTCAGGTTTCGCAATGGCTCCACCTTGTCCTCCATGAGTTCGACAAGGTGAGCAACGAGATTGTTAGCCACAGGAAGGATATCCGGTGACACCGGCCATAAAACTTCTCTTCGATACAAATCCGAAATGTGGCATGCATATGCTCAGCAGGGTTGAATCACCGGAAGTGTAGGTGTCAACAATTCCCTCCTAATTACGGAGGGAGTCAGCGTTGGTAGCGTACACCTCACTTTAATTAATCATAGTTGTAATTAAAGACAATCATAGTCTGGACGATACATGACGATGATGATGATTGTGAAAATGTTAATAACTAGATATTGTTCAGCAGCATGAGAAGAAATAAGCACTATATGATGTTTGCAACTATGTTACAATGTGATCCCACGTGTCACTATGTGATCCCACGTGTCACTATATGATCCCACGTGTCACTATGTGATCCCACGTGTCACTATGTGATATGTGGGATCTTGCTAACTGAAGCCTGGTTCACACGGAAATGTTTCTCTAAGTCCAACTTTATTACTGTATAGAATATCATATTTCTGTGTGCATACTGCTATTGTTTTCTCTGTATGTATTTTGTATGTATTGTATATTTGAAATTACTGAATCCATTTTGCATTATTAACGGAATTAGAAAAACTGTGATTTTTACGATGTGATCATTTCTTGTTTTGTTGCCGTGCGTCAACTTTTGAAACTACATCGTCGTTATCATCGTCATCGTCGTCATAATCAACATCATCAACATCATCATCATCATCATCATCATCATCATCATCAATTCATCATCATCATCATCGTCATCATAACACATTCATAATATACTATTCGCTTCAGCAAGATGTCTGTGCTAAGTACAGGCATAGATATTGAACACAGGTATATTGTCCCTGAGAGCTCAGATAGAGCTGAATCTTCACGACTAAATGCCCTTGCTAATGTCAACCCGTAACACGACTTTCCTTCCGCACAGAAAGTCACTCTGCTTTTTGATTCTGTGTGGATTGAACGCGTAGGCTAAAGGCTTAATTTAGTCCTTAGAAGCAATTGCTCAATTTCTTCATGTACTTCAGGAATCCAATTCAGTGAATGTCTGACCTTTTAATTTTTAATTATAATGTATTAAATAGTCTTCTAAACAGGTCTTTGAGTGCAAAGCTATCAATACAGTAAACATTATCACGACGTCATAGGTGAAATAATGTCTTGCGATTGTCAAAATTAGAATTGTCGACGATTGCATAACGCATGTGTTCATCGTACATCGCGCCAATTTGTAATAAATACTATACAATTTGTAGTTCAAAGTGAACTTTCTAACACATTAAATATAAATTAAATCAATATTTTTATTAGACATTGGACACTGACAGAAGGAACCAAAAATACCGTAGCCATGGGGGGGGGGGGCACGATCCTTGCCAGATTTTGGTCACCTCCGCTAATTTAGATCTTGAATGAAAATTTATTGAGTGCCTCTCCGCCATAGAGGGAAATCTGTGTTAAAAGGGCGTAATCTTTCTAGGTAAGAATATTTCCAAGCCAGCGTCGATGTCCCTCCACCGTTTCGAAGCTGGCTGCGGGTCTGTCTACGTACTGAATAAGTCTATTTAATTTAGAAAAAGGAAGAAAAGTATATCAGTTCAATAAAAATATATTTTGCTTTAGCATAGACCTATTTCAAATTATGTTGTTATTTCATGTTTTGCTTTTTTAAATATCGGAACTTTGTTGACAATATGAGTTAGGCTAATGCGAGAAAAACTGACACAAGTGAGCTTCTAGTATGTTCACACAGACTGAATGCTTTTATTGACATCGTCCAGTTATTTCAGAAACTTATTACCCAATGCATCAGGATTAGGAGCGCTACGTGTTGGGTGGAATCATGGAAAAGAAAACTTCACGGAAACGGAACACCCAATAGAAACACGAAGGCACAAATCGTATGAGATCGTCAGTGTCCATGAGGCTTAAAGAGGCCAGGTCTTTGAGTGATTTCACACTACAGGATTGTGTCCAGTCCGGAAAAAAGACAATTTTGTAGTTGTTTTGAGTCGTTCAAGTATCCGTAAAAAATGATATTAAAATGCGCTGAAACATTGGAAAATTCTAAGCAAAATGTGATGCTTAATTTAAGTAATTCGATAATTTATATTAATGTGTATTAAATTCCATGACTGCAGAGTTTCATATCTGCTGGAATGGGAGAGCAGCTGTATTACGGCGAGGCGAAGAGGCAAGCTCGCAAGTATGAGAAGATACTGCTTGCCGGATGTTCTCTTACGCAGGTAAATCAAAACTTTATTTGTTTAAACTCCAATGACAACTGCAATCAATTTCAAAAGCGATTGCGCGTGGTGAGCTTATTTGAAGACTCCTCAAGTAGAAAACAATGCTGATTAATGTAGGCGCCACGGCGTTGAGCGGATAGCAAATAAGGATGAATAAAAGGATTGAAGAATGAATGTGGAAGAAAGAATGATTGGATGGTGGATCGTGATGAATGAAGATGAATGACAATGATGACGACGACGTGTGACTTCGTGACAGTGACAAATAAGAAATCGCTCTAACTCTTACACTCGGCCGCATTGTTTATACTACTCACTACGGTCGACACAGGATTATTATGTCTGAGTTATAGCGATTGACGAAAAATATGATGAATAGAAAACTTGCTCATAAATTTCTTTAGATTCGTACATATGACACGAGACAACCTTAGAATTATTGGTTTGTTTGGCAACTTGTATGCATGTATGACATTGTATGCATGTATGACATTACATGCATGTATGACATTGTATGACATTGTATGCATGTATGACATTGTATGCATGTATGACATTGTATGTGTCATCTATTTTCTTACATGCACCGTGCTTGTCGTGCCTGCAGTCACTGACATTCCGAGGAGAAAAAAGCTTGTGAATTCAAACCGCCAGATTATTTCCATCAGCAAATATTTGCTGCATGTAACACCAAGTGGGTAAAAAAGAAGTCCCGACGTACAGCGTTTGTAACATAACAAATCCGTGATGGTCTAAACTCTAAACTCTAATGGTTTGGGAAGAAATTAAATCGAAAACCGATGAGATATTGTCTCAACGTTATTGATAAGAATGGACATATTGTTATTGTTCTAAAATAACGAAATTAAATTAATGGAGATCAGCACAACAACTGCTCTGTAATATATTATGCTATTATTAATATTCCAAGCAAACATTTACCGTCTTCATTTTAACATTCTCTCTGTCATAACGTCACAAGCTTTACCAATGCTGCTTTCGATAAGATATCTTTGCAAACGCTCACAACTGGGACCAATCAAGCGCACATCACATCCTGCCGATTTACTCGTACAACTTTACTGAATTATTAAAATTTACAAATTAGTCATTGTTTTATTGCAATTTCCTTATGGTCTCTTTCAACAAAATTGTCTCTAACTTCCCTTGAATCAATGTACGTTTGTCAGGAGAGATTAGAAGGTGAAAAGTGGCACAGATATCGCCTGCCACCCAAACCGTGCAAGAAAAGACCGGACCGCCCATCACCGTGTCACGTCAGGTGTGTACTTTGTACAACAGTTCTTAGAGAAACAAAGAATAAAATAAGTTATTTATTGGCCAATAAATCAATGGCTATATTTACACTGTAAATAATAGTATAATAGTAAGTTAGAATAAGTATTTTCATCTAAGCGTAAAATTCGGATAAAAATCGATACGATGCCTTTGCGACACCGTGTTCCAGTGCACATGTGAACGCATGAGCCTTATATGAGTATTACGAAGCTGGACTACAGCAAACAGCTTAACATTATTATAGTTACATAACGGTAGTAAAACGGGTATTTTTGAAAAGTCATCCCATAAATAATGCGCAACCAGCCAACAGGTGTTCAGCTTTTCTCATGCAGCAATTTCAATCAGAGGAATTTGATCCTGGAAAAATTAAAACATTAACGTTCTGACGTCTTCACGGTCTTCTAAATAAAATATGACTGGGCGTTTCCCAACAGAGCCCTCAGCATGATGTTGTGCATGGTTCTCATAACCTGATGCCAGTGGGTTGGAATAGTTAAAGACGTCAATTTACTATCTACAGTAGCCTTTTACAGCTAGTAACAACTTTTAGCTCACTGTTTGGTAGCAGACACGGTCTGCAGAACGTATTTCCTTACCATTTAACACAACTTGACTGGGATTTGAACCCGTTACATCTTCCATATGGGTGAATGTATTTAAATGTCTGAATTTATAAGGCCAATAAATCCGGAAATGAAAGAGATGATTTGGTTTCCAAATCACATCAGCCGAATATATACCGGATCGTTGTCCGGATCCGGATCGTTGTCCGTCCGCAGCCAGATTTGTTTGTGTAACAACGTTGGCGGTAGAGAATTTGAATTAGGTTGTATTTATTTGAAAACCTCGTAGTAATAATACTATTAAACCAATTATTCCTTTTATCAAACAATCTGTTATTTACAGTTCTTGTTATTTGCTTACAATACATGCATAATATACTGTATATTCAATGCATCCAACTTAACTCCGCTTCGCCACCGGAGTTTAGTTTCAGTGAAAATATTGGGAGGGCTAAACTTTCCTTGCTAGCGGGGGGGGAGGGGTGGTAGCGGCGACGACGGAAATTTTCAGAGGGTCTAATTTAATTTATTTTGATGGTTTGTACGAAATTAAAAATATTTCCTTAGAAGCCCTCACCCTCCCCTGACAAACTCAACACATGCGCCATTTAATTTATCTCCTTTATTAAATCCTCGCACAGCTTAAAATTTCGCCTACTGAGTAATGCCACTACTTAGTAGTATAGCTACGAGTTTTGAAGTTTTTAAATGATCGAATCTAAATCTGTTGCTGTTTTACTCAGGGCGAGTTGCGAAGATGACGGCTATGCTCCTCATATCAACGCAAGGCTGTTCCAGTGCGGCGAAGTAAGCTGTCATAAACTGTTTAAACGATTATTTGGAATCTATGAATCATAAATGTCGTAACAGTAAATTTATAAATTCCAATGCGATACGTCTGTATGTATCAGATTCAACTGTTTCCCTGAATGAGTTCACGCAGATGCACAACCATTATGCCTTGGTTAAGCTTTCTAGATGTCATGTTTCGGGAATGTTGATCTCGGTTGTACAGTTTTTCAAATAAGTTTGAGTAATCATCAATGTAAATTCTCTTCAATGATAATTAAATTGGTATTGCATTCCAATTATGTGCGCCCAGTTAATCATACAGTAAGAACAGTGATGACAGGTGTTTCAGATACGCCGGGAGATTTTGTGGGGGGGGGGCTTAGCAGTATATTTATTTGTCTAGATGGTCAACATTATTCAACGGTGACTCATAATTAGTGAAAAGGAGATTAGTGAGAAGGGCCCTTACCACTTAGTAAGATAAATTCGTTGGTGAGTTATGCTCAAAGCCTGCATTAATTTAGAGAAGTTTCTTAAATCTGACTTAAATCTGGCTATAATTCTACAACTTGCGGTTGACATTTGATTATATAAATCAGGTTAGTGAAACATGCACTTTATCCGGATGTCCTCAAAATCTACGGAACTTACAATAGAACAAATCAGAACAACAGTTAAAACTGATTCGCATCGAAAATTAAAATAAGCTTTAGCTTAATGAGAAAAGAGGAATCAAAATTATAATTTCTCCAGAGTTCGACGCGGGTCGGATCGACCCGCGGGTCGGGTCGGGTCAGGATCTGATCGGGTCGGGTGTGTTCCGTGTTTTCAAGAAATTTTGCGGGGCGAGTTAGGTCATTTTCTCGGTGGGTTAGATCGGGGAGTCCACGGGTCCGATTTGGTAGGGTCAGGATTTTTTGAGTTATCTGCGGGTCGGGTTGGTCGGGTGTGATACTCAATGGGTCGGGTCAGGTCAGAGAGTCCGTGGGACGGGTTCAAACAAGTGAACCACGTCCAAATCTGATTTGCTCGAATTGGAGAAGAATTAAACTACTAAATTATCATTCAAAGATTATGCATATAATCGTGCTACTGGATGTTTAGCTGGACGTTATACCGTCCCTGAGAGAGGCGTCACGGTCGTACGGTGACGCTTGTGCGTCCTACGGGTCATGCCCGGGATACACGGGCAGCTGCCCGGGGAATGGGGCCACCAGCCCGTGTTCATCTGAACGACCTTGCAAGGTAGATTATTAGATGTTTACATGTATATGATGAGATTAAACGAAGTGATACAACGACGACGACTGTCTATGACGATTTCAACTAACACATATTGATGTCGAATTGGTCCGCTCTACCATAAGGACCTTCGCTACTGAATTAATTCGTCTTCAAGCAAAGTTAAAATCATTAGACATTGAAATAAAGCAATTAATAAAAAAAATTAGTTGGTTGAGATGAAATTGTGTAAATTTTTGTTCGTTTTACGAGTGATGTACAGATGTTATCCATAGTTTGCATTAGCTGCAATGCTGGAGCTAGCCTAGAGTAAAATAATATCATAACAAATAAATAGCATAATAACATATAATGAGTGTAATAGCATTTTTTATTAAACAGTGATGATGATTATGATGATAGTGTTGTTCTGCCCGAAGGAAGGTCCTGGCGATGGTTACTTGTCTTTCGCATTACTGAGCTTGTCTTTCACTACCGATCCACTAGGACAAATGAGCACAAGTAGGCAGACAAAGATCCTTCCCATAAAATACTGAAACAAACTGAATAATGCTAATCAGAACATATATAAGAACATATATCAGAACATATAATTCATGTGGGCATATACTGAGTTAGACGTTTTGTTGTAGGGGTACGAAAATATATTTTTTGTTAATTAAGTGCAGTGCTGTCCACGGCTTTCTGACGAGCTGGAGGGGGAGCATGGATCAACATTTCATTTGAATTGTTGCCACAAATCTTTGTGGAATTTACTCCTTAATTCCCTGATATGCGCCACCAATTCCTTTGTATTAAATCAATTATGTACTAGGACATTGATCCTGCGAAGACAGTGGCCACTAGTCTTACAATCAGCAACGCCAGTGATCCCAGCCCGGACGACTGCGCCAAACTCTTCGCCAAACTCTCAGCAGCCAACAAGGCGATGGCCGAGGCGGCAGGGCGCGAGGACCGCCACATCTCGAGACTCGGCAAGTTCGAGTGTCCGGTCTCTGCACCACGCTTCGCTGCCGACCCCTCTCAGGTTGACCACTGGTACGAATCCATGGCGGCCATCATGCGGCACAATCTGATCGGAGGGTACGGGGCGATTCCTCAGAAGAGTGTCACGTGTGAGGACTTTACGATGAGACCTCACGAAGAGCATCAGCCCGACGAGATTTACCACGGATACAGGAGACACGTGTACCGTGAGTACCGCCTCTCCAGAGTTTCATTCATTACTTTACACGTTATTAATTTGTTCAGATAAATTTTACTATTTTGTAACTTTTCGCTCGCATGCACCCGTTATTCTGGTAACATTTTGTCAATTATTCCAATTGTCCGAAATCTACATCAGATTAATTCTGTTGAACTTGATTTAAGGGAAAGTCTGTATATTCAACTGTTTGTTTGTTTCCTTCAGGTTTTGTTTTCACGTTTGTCTGCTTCAGGTTTTGCTTGTATCTTTGTCTGCTTCAGGTTTTGTTTGTAAGTTTTCTGCTTCAGATTTTGTTTGTATCTTTATCTGCTTCAGGTTTTGTTTGTATGCTTGTCTGCTTCAGGTTTTGTTTGTATATATGTCTGCCTCAGGTTTTGTTTGTATATTTGTCTGCTTCAGGTTTTGTTTGCATCTTTGTCTGCTTCAGATATTGTTTGTATGTTTGTCACTGCTTCAGGTAAGTGGGAAGATAAAAACTTTATCGAATTGAGACGAGTGAAAGAATGGGATGCAAGGAAGGCCGTCGAATTGAAGCCAGGCATATACTGAAGCCCGAATCTGAATTTTTAAAATCGTCAATAATTAACCAATCTCGACAGTGACAGTGTAGCAGAGCAACGGTGGGTTTGATTACCCAATTATTATTATTAGACCAATTTTAGTTTCCTTAAAAGAAAAAGGCATACAGCGATTTAGAATTTGTTTCAATATTATTAATGATGTTGTCGTCCGATTTACAATCTCATATAAACATGTTAATTTATTATAGAACAAATTATATATGCAAATCATTTTTGTTTCATTTCATTTAAAACTTTTGCGTTAATTTGTAATTTACGGTCCTGAATTCGTGATTTCATGACATAAAATTGAAACGCGTTTTATTAAAACTGCACAGAAGTTTGTACTACGGTCCCTAATGATCTATGAATGTGTTGACAAATTTGTACTGCCTCACAATCATCTGTAGTCAAGAAGTCAGCGCAATGCATGAATCGGTGAATAGTGCAAAAGGTCGAAGTATTACACAATGGCTTATAAAGGGCGAACTTGAATTAAAACGATTATGCATTAAAGGGCCGTTTATTAATTGCGTCACGCTGAGGGCTGGAAAGCCTACGTTGCGATACGTCACGTGACGAGAGAGGGAGCCAACCGAACGTGAGGTCAAATTGCCAAAATCTGTTTGGGACATTTCTCGAAAATATCTTAAGCACTCCCAAAATGTCTACGAATAATCCATGAATTCGTTTGCACTCAATTACAAATTTTTTGGCGGAAAACTTTATCGTTAACTTATCGTAGCGGAGAGTGAATAATTCAGGCAGCATTTCGTTGACTAGGAACAACAACAACAAAGACTAGGAACAAGAATAACAAAGACTAGGAACAAGAATAACAAAGACTAGGAACAAGAATAACAAAGACTAGGAACAAGAACAACAAAAAGAAACTCGTCGCTTTATTTCATAATGCGAGCAGTTAACGAACTTATTTGACTGACACTGCAATTATTGTACACAAGTCCAAGTCACGAAATGTTATAAGTTATAACGACCGACTGGAAGACATACGTTTCAATATTCGTTCAGAGATACAACGCATTTGTGATACGGACTTCATAACAGATCATATTATTAAGATATGCACATATTACATCGTTATTTCACAGAAATACATGCATCCCATGTAACATCGGTTATTTGCATGTGGACAATGAGAAAAATGGAAGGATAGAAAGAACGAAATTAGGAAATAAAAATATTATCTCCTAATGAAAACCATAAAGTAAATAAGTTACAGTTTGAACACCTTCTTAATTGTGTTTATTAATATTTGCATGATTTGTTTAACATAGAGTGCTTACTACACAATATATATGCACTTTCAGCCGAAAATTTCCAAATTCGGATACAAATTATTTTAACAATAGCATTGCAATTCACAATCTTGTGAAATTTTGATTCTTGCAAATCTTTTGATAAGCATCAAGTTGAAAGTATCAGATTTGAATGGGGAAAAGTGGCGGGTGGCCCATCCCCTCATTAGAAAAAGCTGTGTGTTTCACCCGCGCTACTCTGTGACAGAAGCGACTGGCCAATGTTTACTTGATAGTACCCTCATTTTCCGTTTTCTTGCGCACATATTTTTGATATCTTCGCCACATTTTTGCCAGTTTGTGCTAAATCACGATGTTGCGAATCATGATCTCTAATCAGCAATGACGCTGAACCAATAATAACATCGATAGGATCGTCTTAAGCAGGGTAAGGGCGTGTGTCTGTGTATGTGTGCGTGTGTGT